>JASFAX010002401.1:0-46112 GCA_030737875.1 Allium sativum | reverse complement strand
TCTATGAATAAAGAACTGAGTATGATAAGTATAAACTAGAAATGGGAAAGCATCATAAACTTAGTTAAGTTGTCTAGGGTCGAATATACTATCGTACCCCACATTAATCTCTGTACCCATATAAACTAGTTCCCAACAGGCACCCCATAATCAGGGTGAAGTGATCCATTTTATGCTGATCGGCTCCTACTCGCATAGTTACATGTGTCTTACGGCCCCCGATGTTGTAGTTACCTATGCTGGTCCCACCATGGGGTGTATCAAGTCCCATGGTGGCGGCTCGACACAATCCTAGAATGCACAGGTATGCTACTGGTGCCCAGTGCCTTATTTTTCTGCGCCGGAGTGTGTGCACGCCCGCACCCCGTTAGAACCTACACTGCTGTACCACCGCCGTCGATTTGACCTCTTACAATCAGCCCAGTAATCGTGCCCCACCCTGCCTAGTTTCAGGGTATCATGATACCTTGTAGGGTTACTGCGAAAAGGGTCCTCCGCTACTAGGTTTTCTATTTCTAGCCAACATGCTAAGTTGGTTAAGTGTTTTATAAACCTAACCCCCCAATCAGTCTGTTTAGTTTAGCATGTTCCATTTTGATTAAGTATTAATATAATTTACTTAATCCTATCAATCCTGACTCAGCCTTAATTGTCTTATTAAAGCCTAGACCTCTCACATTAGACAGGTATTGTTTTGGCTGCCTGTTGCCGGTTGGGTCCGGGCAGTCTTACGCCACAACTCAGTCTAACCTCGGGTCCTTATTGGGCTCCGTGTTTAACCACCCACATTGGATAGGTATTGTTGTGACTACTGGACAGCCGGGCGGTTCCGGGCAGTTTTACATCACAACTCAATCCAACCTCGGGTTAAACACATCGTATTTTTCTACATTTACATATTTTGTCTCTTTTCTTTTATATGTAAATATTTGCGGCCCATTATTCAAATTCGTCTTTATTGGTTAAATTTCATTTATGCCACTTAATTGTTCTTTCAAGGTTGTTGGCATGCGTTAAACATGCCAACACATATGTTCTATATTTTAGCCCAAACGTCATTACCCCCGTATTATACGTTCGCTCCAACGTAAGGTGTATTGGGTTTAAGACTTAAACCCAATTTAGCCAAATGAAAAGGGGAGGCTTATAACATGGTGTTTATAAGGTAACATGAAAAAAGGGAGTGTGAACGCATGAACTTGCAACGAACGATTCAATTAACATAAAATAGGCACATGTGGACTTGCAATTGTAACATCATACAATCATGGCATAACATGAATCATTTTATCCATATAATCATAGCATAAACAATACTTAAACATAAATCATTCTATTCATATGGTTAATGCATAGACAATACTTAAACATGAATTATTTTATTCATATGATTATGGCATAAGCAGTACTTAAACATGCATCGTTCTATTCATATAATCATGGCATAAATAATACATGAATCATAGGTTCAACTAACCATGTAAACTTGAAATTAAGAATCTAACTAAATTAGATATCATTATTATTGGCACAGGTCTTGACTAAAAATATAAGCCTATATTTTTATTTAGGCATAAACTAATCGTGTTCATAAAATCACTACATGTTAACAAAAAGGTGCTTACTTTTGTCACTAATACAAAAGTATGGTTCAACTAAAATTATCCCAACTTAATTCTTATATGAATCATGGTTTTCATTCTATTCATAGAATTATAGCATAAACATATCTAAACTTACATCATGGTTTTTATTTTATCTATGTAAACTTGCAAGAGGAATGTAATTCTAATGTAATTCTAATGTAACTTATGATAACAACATGAGCCTAAAAACATGTTTTTCAATTGGGCATAATAACGAACATAGTTTAGTCATGTTCATAAAATTAATACAAATTTACAAAGATGCGTGCTTTTGTCACTATCACAAAAATATGATTTTTATACTTGAACTATGATGCCAATTCCAACATAACTTCATATGAATCATAATACTTAGGTGAATCAAATTACACTAAAGATGACCATAGAATTTTACATCATGTTGTCATAACAATAGATCATAGACTTGCATGAATTCCAATTAAAATATCATAACATATAGTGGTTAACATGAATCATATACTTGCATGAATCTTAAATAAATTATTACAACATATAGTTGTTAACATGAATCATATACTTGCATGAATCTTAAATAAATTATTACAACATATAGTTGTTAATTTCAACATGAATCATATGCTTGCAATTATCAAATGGGTGTTGTAAATAACTACCACAAACATGTAGTTTTCAATATGAATCATATGTTTGCATGAGTCCCAATAAAAATTCCACACATGTGGTTGTCAACATAAACCATATACTTGTATGAATCAAACCATAGCATTGCCAAATCGTTAGAATCAAAATAACATACAAATATAAGTCATTATCGCCACAATTCCATTTCGTTTCCAACGCAAATCGCGTATTTGCAAATATCCAATCGTATACCATAATATTCCCAAATCGTTTTGCATCAAAGCAACATACAAATATAGATTATTATCGCCACAATTCCATTTCTTACATTACACAAATCAACACAATTATTTAATTCATATCGGAATAGCACTCTACTTACAGCGTATGGCGAATCTTTAATTCAGAAATCTGAGATGCTATCCTTTGTTGTAGGCGTTGATTTGATTTAGTTGTTGTTGCTTTAAGCTTTGATCTTCTTTTAATTTGATTCGTCTCTTAGGCTTGTTGGCTTGTCTCTAGGCTTTCTAATTGACGGCCATTCTTAGTTTCTCTCCAGCAGCATGACGGCTATTGTATTCTATTATTTGTGTGAGTTTAGGTTAGGTTTGAGTTGTATATATAGAATTTTAGGATTAATTTAGGCCGTTTGATTAATCCTAGAAATGACCACAACCGTTCAATCAGGATAGAGTTATCCTATTGACTCAGCCATGAGTCAGAAATGACTCAGCATTGACTCAGCGATGAGTCAGAAATGACTCAGCGTATTAAATGTTCACCAATTCAAACGTAAATACGTATTTAATAGATACATTTTCCCCTTTACCGTATTAATTACCCATATATAAATATTTATTTATATATGAATAAATATTTTCTTACCTTTAATTTGTCATAATTAAAAATTGGAGAAGGCCAAAAAAAAAACCATCCTTGACAACCAAAAATGCGCAACGTACGCTACATGATGCGTACACGTCATATATATATATATATGCGTATATGTATATATATATTATATATATATTCATTTTTTTTCTCTATCTTCCCAATTACCCATTTTCACACTAAACCACTTTTTGAACTGCGTTCACACTAGGCTATTTTAAGCCATTCCCCTAAAACAAAAATAGGGCGCTGGCGGGGATCGAACTCTGTACCTCTTGTATGCAAGTCATGTGTTCCAACCAAATGAGCTACTAAGTCTTTTGCTTACAAACCCTAGAACAATGCTAAATATTATTCGTTTCCCATTCTTCTTCTTTTTTCATGTTTTGCTGCGATATTTAAATTAAAGATATCTTCTTCACACGTTATCCGTTTTGCGTAAACTCGGACTCTATCTCAAGCAGAATTTCGAGGCGAATGCAATGGCGTAACCCGTTTCCCTTAATTCTTTGATTTGAAATTAATTATACTTTAATTTGTGAATCTCACTGTTATAGAATACACGGGGTGTTACATTCTACCCCACTTAAAAGGATTTCGTCCCCGAAATCTTCAAGTTAGGAGGAATGTATATCCTAACATCCAAACATCCATCTACTCATCCATCAAACACGAGTATCCATTGTCCTTAAAAGACTTCTAATGCTTCATGATCATATGCGAAGTGTGTGTGTACATGTACTTATCTAATGCAAAATCAGGCGGTCTACTGATTCAGTTGACCTCCTTAATGCGAATTATGTGAGTGCCATGAATCCATTATGTATGCAAATTTTTCCTATTCATGATTCTACATGAGTGCACAATCATTCATACAAATGCAACATCCATATGGCAACACATTAAAGTTCAACCATATATGAATGCAAACATATATGCATATGCAATATGAAGTGACTGAGCCGATCTAAAACCTAGATTGTGTGTGTATATGCAACCACGAGCAACCACTAGCAATCACTTGCAACCACTTGCAACCATCATCCATAACATGTTTCAACTACATGTTTACATCCAAAAAGATTCTACCTATGGTTCTCAAGATAGGATCGAGGAGAGAAATAGGATAAAACAAAGCATCTAGAATAAGTTAACGATATACCGCCAGAAGGTCCGGTCTGCTTCTCAGGGCAGTCTTTGCTGATGTGTCCAGTCTTCCCACAATGAAAACATTCACCTTGCTTTCTCTTCCTCTTTCTACAATCCTTGGCTATGTGCCCTTCCGTACCACAGTAATTGCATTTCCTTTTATCACGTGAGTTGTTGTTCTTGCCTCCTTTCTCGGGGTCTACCTTCTTATTCTTAGAATCGTTGGGCTTGACCTCTTTCTTCCCTTGAGAGTTTTCTGCCTCTGTTTCCTTCTTGTCCTTATCTTCCTCGTTCAGCAATGCCATCTGCACCAACCTTTCGTACGTAGCTCCCATGGGTATATGGGTCATGGCCAAACTGTTTAATGGCTCATTCAACCCTTTGACAAAGCGGAGAGCCTTCTTGTGCGGGGTGTTGACTAGGTCCAGCCCAAACCTAGCCAGCTCATCGAATTGATTAACATACTCTTTGACTGACATATTCCCTTGCTTAAGAAATAAGAATTTTTCCAACTGAAGACTCCTTTCAGCTTCCGAGAGAAATTTAGCCTCAAACCTTGCCCTAAAGTCCTCCCATGTTTCCACCGGTCTTTCTGCATTAGTGACTTCCCACCAGTAGGAAGCCTCACCCTTTAGTAGCCATACTGCCAGTTGTACTTTATGTCTATCTTCTACCTCAAAGATGATGAATAAGTCCTCGGTTTCTTTCAGCCAATTTCTAGCTGCCACGAAGGACTCAGTTCAATGAAAATCCTTTCCTCCCATAACTTTAAAATCTTTACATATCTTAGCAAACGTGTTTCCCCGTGGAGGAGGTGGAGGAAGAGGTGCTGCTGCAGCTGGATGATTTCCTGCAGCTGGGGGAGGAGGAACGGTAGGACCTGGCTGAGTGGCCCTTGCTTCTAAGAACCGTCTAAACCAACCAGGTATTGGTACACCCTCTGGCAAGTTAAGTTCTTCGGACATGCTGACAAAAAGGATAGATTCAAAACGAAGGATAAGAGATAGTACCTATGGCTTTGGGGGGACTTTGCCTTTTTTTTAAAATAAAATAATATTTTTCTTTTAAAAATGCTTCTTTAAATTTCTTTTTTGAAAATAAATTTTCAAAACTTTTTATCTTATCTGGTAAACCTATGCTCTGATACCAAGTGAAACACCCCACCTCCGTTAAGGTCATTCTCAAAGGGAATGCCCTAATTTTGGTGGAGGTTTATAAGTATAAGTCACAGATATACAAGACAGATATAAGAACACATATTTTTGAACAGCGGAAAAACAACAACTTTTATTTCATTAAAAATACGTGTTACAACAACCATACCATAATTGTCTTACAATACTTCCAAAAACATAACATCTTCATAACTGTCTTGATTACATTATTTAAAGAAGCATAAAGAAAACATAAATAAACTGCAAAAGTACCATAGTTGCTGTCCAAAGCCATAGTCCAAAACGAAAAGATCCAAGCAATACATTCTTTCTCCTCAAGCTGGATAAGAAGGCTGGTCATGCTGCGGTATTCCCTCCCTGTGGACCTTGGGGGGGGGGGGGGAACGGAAGAAAAGAAGACGAAAGAAAAGTAGAGTCAGACATAAAGCCTGAGTAAGTCTAGGACTATTCAGTCTATGAATAAAGAACTGGGTATGATAAGTATAAACTAGAAATGGGAAAGCATCATAAACTTAGTTAAGTTGTCTAGGGTCGAATATACTATCGTACCCCACATTAATCTCTGTACCCATATAAACTAGTTCCCAACAGGCACCCCATAATCAGGGTGAAGTGATCCATTTTATGATGATCGGCTCCTACTCGCATAGTTACATGTGTCTTACGGCCCCCGATGTTGTAGTTACCTATGCTGGTCCCACCATGGGGTGTATCAAGTCCCATGGTGGCGGCCCGACACAATCCTAGAATGCACAGGTATGCTACTGGTGCCCAGTGCCTTATTTTTCTGCGCCGGAGTGTGTGCACGCCCGCACCCCGTTAGAACCTACACTGCTGCACCACCGCCGTCGATTTGACCTCTTACAATCAGCCCAGTAATCGTGCCCCACCCTGCCTAGTTTCAGGGTATCATGATACCTTGTAGGGTTACTGTGAAAAGGATCCTCCGCTACTAGGTTTTCTATTTCTAGCCAACATGCTAAGTTGGTTAAGTGTTTTATAAACCTAACCCCCCAATCAGTCTGTTTAGTTTAGCATGTTCCATTTTGATTAAGTATTAATATAATTTACTTAATCCTATCAATCCTGACTCAGCCTTAATTATCTTATTAAAGCCTTGACCTCTCACATTAGACAGGTATTGTTGTGGCTGCCTGTTGCCGGTTGGGTCCGGGCAGTCTTACGCCACAACTCAGTCTAACCTCGGGTCCTTATTGGGCTCCGTGTTTAACCACCCACATTGGATAGGTATTGTTGTGACTACTGGATAGCCGGGCGGTTCCGGGCAGTTTTACATCACAACTCAATCCAACCTCGGGTTAAACACATCGTATTTTTCTACATTTACATATTTTGTCTCTTTTCTTTTTATATGTAAATATTTGCGGCCCATTATTCAAATTCGTCTTTATTGGTTAAATTTCATTTATGCCACTTAATTGTTCTTTCAAGGTTGTTGGCATGCGTTAAAAATGCCAACACATATGTTCTATATTTTAGCCCAAACGTCATTACCCCCGTATTATACGTTCGCTCCAACGTAAGGTGTATTGGGTTTAAGACTTAAACCCAATTTAGACAAATGAAAAGGGGAGGCTTATAACATGGTGTTTATAAGGTAACATGAAAAAAGGGAGTGTGAACGCATAAACTTGCAACGAACGATTCAATTAACATAAAATAGGCACATGTGGACTTGCAATTGTAACATCATACAATCATGGAATAACATGAATCATTTTATCCATATAATCATAGCATAAATAATACTTAAACATAAATCATTCTATTCATATGGTTAATGCATAGACAATACTTAAACATGAATTATTTTATTCATATGATTATGGCATAAGCAGTACTTAAACATGCATCGTTCTATTCATATAATCATGGCATAAATAATACATGAATCATAGGTTCAACTAACCATGTAAACTTGAAATTAAGAATCTAACTAAATTAGATATCATTATTATTGGCACAGGTCTTGACTAAAAATATAAGCCTATATTTTTATTTAGGCATAAACTAATCGTGTTCATAAAATCACTACATGTTAACAAAAAGGTGCTTACTTTTGTCACTAATACAAAAGTATGGTTCAACTAAAATTATCCCAACTTAATTCTTATATGAATCATGGTTTTCATTTTATTCATAGAATTATAGCATAAACATATCTAAACTTACATCATGGTTTTTATTTTATCTATGTAAACTTGCAAGAGGAATGTAATTCTAATGTAATTCTAATGTAACTTATGATAACAACATGAGCCTAAAAACATGTTTTTCAATTGGGCATAATAACGAACATAGTTTAGTCATGTTCATAAAATTAATACAAATTTACAAAGATGCGTGCTTTTGTCACTATCACAAAAATATGATTTTTATACTTGAACTATGATGCCAATTCCAACATAACTTCATATGAATCATAATACTTAGGTGAATCAAATTACACTAAAGATGACCATAGAATTTTACATCATGTTTTCATAACAATAGATCATAGACTTGCATGAATTCCAATTAAAATATCATAACATATAGTGGTTAACATGAATCATATACTTGCATGAATCTTAAATAAATTATTACAACATATAGTTGTTAACATGAATCATATACTTGCATGAATCTTAAATAAATTATTACAACATATAGTTGTTACTTTCAACATGAATCATATGCTTGCAATTATCAAATGGGTGTTGTAAATAACTACCACAAACATGTAGTTTTCAATATGAATCATATGTTTGCATGAGTCCCAATAAAAATTCCACACATGTGGTTGTCAACATAAACCATATACTTGTATGAATCAAACCATAGCATTGCCAAATCATTAGAATCAAAATAACATACAAATATAAGTCATTATCGCCACAATTCCATTTCGTTTCCAACGCAAATCGCGTATTTGCAAATATCCAATCGTATACCATAATATTCCCAAATCGTTTTGCATCAAAGCAACATACAAATATAGATTATTATCGCCACAATTCCATTTCTTACATTACACAAATCAACACAATTATTTAATTCATATCGGAATAGCACTCTACTTACAGCGTATGGCGAATCTTTAATTCAGAAATCTGAGATGCTATCCTTTGTTGTAGGCGTTGATTTGATTTAGTTGTTGTTGCTTTAAGCTTTGATCTTCTTTTAATTTGATTCATCTCTTAGGCTTGTTGGCTTGTCTCTAGGCTTTCTAATTGACGGCCATTCTTAGTTTCTCTCCAGTAGCATGACGGCTATTGTATTCTATTATTTGTGTGAGTTTAGGTTAGGTTTGAGTTGTATATATAGAATTTTAGGATTAATTTAGGCCGTTTGATTAATCCTAGAAATGACCACAACCGTTCAGTCAGGATAGGGTTATCCTATTGACTCAGCCATGAGTCAGAAATGACTCAGCATTGACTCAGCGATGAGTCAGAAATGACTCAGCGTATTAAATGTTCACCAATTCAAACGTAAATACGTATTTAATAGATACATTTTCCCCTTTACCGTATTAATTACCCATATATAAATATTTATTTATATATGAATAAATATTTTTTTACCTTTAATTTGTCATAATTAAAAATTGGAGAAGGCCAAAAAAAAAACCCATCCTTGACAACCAAAAATGCGCAACGTACGCTACATGATGCGTACACGTCATATATATATATATGCGTATATGTATATATATATTATATATATATTCATTTTTTTCTCTATCTTCCCAATTACCCATTTTCACACTAAACCACTTTTTGAACTGCGTTCACACTAGGCTATTTTAAGCCATTCCCCTAAAACAAAAATAGGGCGCTGGCGGAGATCGAACTCTGTACCTCTTGTATGCAAGTCATGTATTCCAACCAAATGATCTACTAAGTCTTTTGCTTACAAACCCTAGAACAATGCTAAACATTATTCGTTTCCCATTCTTTTTTTTTTCATGTTTTGCTGCGATATTTAAATTAAAGATATCTTCTTCACACGTTATCCGTTTTGCGTAAACTCGGACTCTATCTCAAGCAGAATTTCGAGGCGAGTGCAATGGCGTAACCCGTTTCCCTTAATTCTTTGATTTGAAATTAATTATACTTTAATTTGTGAATCTCACTGTTATAGAATACACGGGGTGTTACAGCTGTTCACTGTCAGGCGAGGGTTTGGGCTTTTTAGTGTATTTATATAAATATATTATAATATTTAATTTAATATTTAATTCTCTTAACTCGAAAAATACTTGTTCGTTGGTACTAACTCCAAATCGAACCCAACGAATGTTGCCCCTTGCCAAATACCCCCATTCCGGACATAATAGGATATGTCCGGAAAGCCAATTCCATCGTTTCGATCAGTTTTTATTAAAATTAAAATATAAATCAATGTGTATTTAATTTAAACGTACATTTTAATTTACTAGGGCCGCATACTAACTCTAAAAATTACAGAAAAAATATTTCTGGTTATGTTTTGACGATACAGTCCTAATAAAATTAATTTCGTCAAATTTGGAGACCATTTGAAAAATGACCATTTTCTGGTCGATCCAAATTGACTAAAATTGAAAAAACATGTTTTCATTTGCCATGATCACATATTAATTCCAAAAATTATGAAAATTGGAATCTAGCAATAATTTGACATTCTAAATCCAACAAAAATGATTTCATCGAAAACGGGGGTCGTTTGTAAAATGACAATTTTATTAGGCTATATGTTATATTAAAAAATATATAAATTCTATAGCGACTTTTCTGAATAATAAACTAGGCATAACTTTTTATTCCCGCTACGAAATTTCAATTTTTCAGATTCGTTGGAAAGATATTTTTAAATAGATTTAAATATTTCTAGTTTCGCCAAAATCCGATTTATTTTGAATCCTGCACATTCAGTCAAAGTTCGAATTCAAATTTTCAAACTACCGCTCTATTTCTAACTCCTTTTATAATTAAATTCCAACTTTGATTTAAATAAATTTTTAGCAATTATTATCTAAAATAAAATATTTTAAATTTTCAAAATCTAATAAATTGTTAAAATAAAATTTTTAAATTGGTTCGAAAATTCCGGTTCATCACACAGTTCTATCGAACCTCTAAAACAAGTCAGTATGTCGACCACTCTAGAGCCATTAGGGACTCAAATCATATCTGAGCCTTTCAATCGGCCCAAATTCCGAGGTACCTCGCTTTCCATCAAATAATATGCAACGTCCACATAAGTAAACGGCCTGGACTCCATACCATGACATTACTCGTAGCTAGAACTAAGATATGTCCATTTCCATGCAGTCACTACCCCGTTTTTGGTTCATACCGGGGTTTGAGGCTCGCGAATTAACGCTACATAAAGCTATGCTAATTAAAGTTGTGCTTTTATCATCAACCACAAAGCCTTAATTTTCAACAAAATCTTTGATCCATGCTACTAAGCATGCCACACTGTCAATCCATACAGTACCACTAATTTCCACCAATATATAACCTCTAAGCTCATACGTCTCATAGAAGGGTGTTAAGCAAGAGAATGAATTCTATGCCACCCAACAGATATATATTTAGCAGAGATCAACTAATATAGTATAAAGGAATACAATGTCAGAAACACTATCCATTTACAAGTCCGTGGGTCTGAAAGAAACCGAAGGCACCTTATTCCTCATTCCATATGTCCAATACAGGAGAGAGGCCCTCGCATATCTGATCGATCTCCAAGTACGTCTGGACGATCACCTCTTATTACCTTGTCTTGGGTGTACATACCAATTAAGACATCAGTAGTCACCCAAATGATGTGAAGATCTCCAGTCTTCAACCACCATCTTCATCGTCGACTTTTAATCGTCGTATCAATTATTCTTTAACCATGTAAAGATCTCCAGTCTTCAACCACTGTCTTTATCATCGAATTTTAATCATCGTATCAATTATTCTTCAACCACAGTCTTAATCGTCGACTTTTAATCATCGTATCAATTATTCAGAATGGGTTAAACTCGGTGTTTCTGAATAACTCGTGTATTTTATAATCAAGTGCTATAAAAACACATCATACGCCTCATTCTAGTCCAGAATATTCTTTTATTCAAATATTCACATCTTTATAGAAAGGTTCACATTAATTTTATAAAAGATAAACTCTTTTAATTTATTCTTTAATCTTCCTTTAAATATCAATTTCAAAAGACTTTATTTTATCTTTCCACAATTCTTAACCAAATTAAGGTTTATAAAACTAGTCGGGATTATCGAGCCATACCGAAGTGATCATTTATTTATTAATCCCAATCCCAACCGATTCATCCCATGGAGCAAAACCAGTAGTACCCCATATCTAACACCTACGGTGTTATCGGTAAATTTAATTAACATTTCATGTTCAAATCTAATTAAAGATTTAACTACCGCCTGGAGTAAAATTAGTGGTACTCCATTCTCGATCATTTCATGAATTCGATAAATTTATCTCATTCCCATTTTAATCTAATTAATGATTTATTAAAACTCCAACTTGGTTTTAATATCAAAAATCATTACTTTGTGATTATTAAACTTTTAAGAAATTAACCTTCTCTTTAACTAGGTTAAAGAACCAATGTCATTTAAAACACAGTTCACGATAAACCCAAATCATCTTCTGTAAAAATGGAATCTTCACAGAAGTCCAATAGCATATAATCGACATAAATTTCCGTATCAAACTAGTACTATAAACAGAATAACGCCTAGTCCTTTGAAATTCCATATATAGTAACAGTCTTCCCTTACAGAAGCTATAACAACCCGTATTTTTAACGGATATTAAATAATTTATTTAATTATTTAAATAATGGTTTGGTAATTTAAAATGACCAGAATTAAATAATGATGAATATTTAATTAATATAAATAATAGAATAATATATTTATTTTCGAAATAATTGAAAATAACATAATTCACAATATTGTGTGAATTGAATCATTTATAATATATAATTCAGTTTAGAGTTGAATTATATTAACAAATATATTATATAAATGATAGTTGAATGTATAATTATAATAGAGCTCGAAATGGCACCGCAGTTCGTAATTTGGGGATTCGAACTTTAAACGAATATACAGAATCCGTTTTAACCCGGATTTCTGTGAAACAAGAAACGTTCAGAGCTGGTGAAGTATATTTTTCTAACGGAAGAGAAAAATCGAATTTTCATTGTGTAGATTTTGACTTATGTCCAAATCGAATTTTTGAAAAGTCGTTATGGAATTCCTTTATAATTTATAACGATTTATTTATATTATAAATAGATTTTTTTTATATAAATGGAATACTGATTTAATCTGGATTTGAAATGTCGAGTTATAAATTCAGATAGGAATATTTTGGAATTGTATGATATTCAGTGTGAATATATACGATAATATTAATTTATTAATATTAAATTTAATTATTTTTAAATATATTTATATATTTAAATGGGTTATTTAGAGCTTTAAAAATAACCATTTTTGCAAACGACCTCCGTTTTCAACGAAGCTAATTTTGTTGGATCCGAAATGTAAAATATTGTTAGATTTCAATTTTCGCGATTTTTGGAGTCAGTATGTGGTCGTACGGGATTTTAATGTGAAAAACAATCGATAATTTGACTTTAAAAATATGTTATGTGAGCAAACGGATTCGAAACTCGATGAAACAAGTTTCGTTGGGTCCGTAATGTTGAAATATAGTTTTATGTCCATTTTCATCGAATTTGGGTATTGTATGTGATTACAGGGATTTTTAATGATAAATACAAATAGCGTTTGGTTAAAAATAAATAAAATAATGAATATAAAAATAATATTTTTCCTTTATAAATATCCCACTCCTTTCTAAACCTAATTCATTCCTCAGTCAACAACATTTTCCGCCGTCTCCGGTTCTTAAAAACGTGAGGGAACCAACATTTGAAAATCAAAATAAAATCATAAAGAAATCTAGAAATCATATGAATTATATATTTGAAACCCACGTAGCTGGTTCTTCAACTGGTGTGATTTTTGTGAAGTGCGATCACATTTGGGGGTACTAAGTTATCACGGCCTCCGACTGGGGCAAGGGTTTTCGGGATGTACGGGGGGCCGGAGTTGTATAGGAGGTAGCGGTTGATCTTCTTGAAGTAGGGCACACCTGTTGATGCCACAGAGGGGGAGTCTGATCATCAATGTCGTGGAGCTGCTGTCGGTTAAGGCAACGGTTAGAAAGAGAAGAAAGAGCGCAAGTGGGATGTCAAGTGTACAGGCAGAAGGGGAGTGGATGATATGATTTTGAGTATTAACCAGTTGATTTTTCACAAAGGGAAATTGGTGGTTTCGTGCAATGGTCAGATGAGTAGCGGAAATGAAAAGAAAAAGGCGATGGCCATAAGAGAAGCACGGTATATGTCGAACTGTAAATTGAGGAAGAAGGATTAGTTGTTCCTAAAACGTGGATTAGTCGGTAATGTTATTTAGGGTATTTAATGTTAATTAACTAATGAAGAGGATTAAAGGTTCCGTGTTATAAACTTTTGCAGATAAGTAATTAACGCGGATAAAGGAAATGGGTCAAGGTCCGTAATGTATTATTGGTATCGAACCATACAGGAGGAAGAAGGGTTATCCCGGACTTAGCATGAAGGTGTTGTATGGTATTATTGGTTCAAATTTTTATGAAGAGAGAAGGGAGGACTTAAGGCAAGGATTGGCGGTTATGGTCATGAAGGAGCAGTAAGAGTTACGGGTTAAAAGAAGAAGATCGTGGAGAAGTTTATGAATGGGCCGGTTGTGTTATGTGGATTTGGGCCCAGAATATATATATTGGCAAAGCCCAAATAGTTTAATTAAGTTTAAATTAAATTTAATATTTAACTTGTATAATGAATATCTCTATCATACGGTATCAGAATTTGACGAAACTGGATCCATTGGGATCGTATGGACGGCAGCTACACAACGGAATTGATTCGGAGTGAATTGGAGCTTATTACAATTTATAGCGAAATAAATTGTCTATCCGAATCAGCAGCAGTTTATCGTTATTTAACTATGATCGTCCAATGTGAGTAAAACTCACTAACTCTACCAGTTCATATTTTTATAATGTATTTTTAGAACTGATACATGTTGATTGATTGTTGTGTGTTTGACTGTTTGGATGAACTGCGAATTAATTGGCTAAAAATATAAATATAGTTATATATATAAATCATTGATCAAATGTTGATTCTATTGATCAAAATATTTCATGTTGAAATGAAATTGATGTTAATTATATTGTTCAACATCTGTGGATGTAGGGAAACAGGTTGGAGGGATCTAACTGGATTCCTTAAATATTATTATTGTTTATTTCCACATATTGTAATATATGATGTGATATAAAATATGTTGTTGATTATGTGTGTTTGAATGATATCGATCACTGTTATTTGATATTTTAAATACCATAAAAAATGTTGGGATTTAAAGGGGAATTTTCAATGTTTATATTGAAAATAAAATATATTTATATAAAATCAAATGTTTTTATAAAAGGAATTTCAAAATAGAATCATATAAAAGGAATATTTATTTATTAAAAAAATTATAATTATATAAAAGGAACATTTATTTAGAAAATAAATAGAAATATATAAAGGAAATATTTGGAAAACAAATAGAATAAAAAGGAAAATTGACAGGATATAAAAGAAATGGAAAAGAATTATTTAAACTGGAATTAAATAGAAATCTGTTTTAACAGATAGATTAGGAAGATTAATTTATAGATATGTTTCATAAATTAAGCAAATTATTTTATCATTGGATAAATTGGATATATAAGTCTGAACTTATATAGAGGAGTAGAAAATTGGTTTTGACACCAATATGTTAAGTAGAATGTGAACTCAAAATTTATAAAGGGAATTATAATTGAGATTTAGTTGTTAGAAATAAAAAGGAGATTTTGTATGAATAATTCTATAAATAGAAGTATAAATAGAATTTGGAAATGGAATATTATTTTAAAATACAAAATCAAATTGAATTGATATATAAAAGAAATATTATTCACATTCGGTGTGAATAATGGATTAAAATAGTTATTTTTTAAAGTAAAACATTATAAGGGAAATTGGGTTTTGAAATAGGAATTTAGATGGGAATTTTAATAAGATAGGAAATGGAGTTAATCGAATAGTAGTTATTCGAATGGAGTTAATCGAATATTAGTTATTTGAATAGGAGTTAATCAAATACAGTTTATTCGAATAGAGTTAATCAAATATAGTTTATTCGAAAGGAGATAATCAAATATAGTTTATTCGAAAGGAGTTAATCGAATATAGTTTATTCGAAAGGAGTTAATCGAATATAGTTTATTCGAAAGGAGTTAATCGAATATAGTTTATCTAAAAGGAATTAATCGAATATAGTTTATACGAAAGGAGCTAATCGAATATAGTTTATTCGAAATGAGTTAATCGATTAGAGTTAATCAAATAGAGTTAATCCAATAGAGTTAATTGATTACAGTTAATCAAATAGAGTTAATCCAATAGAGTTAATTGATTATAGTTAATCGAATAGAGTTAATCAAATAGAGTTAATTGATAAGAGTTCATCGATTAGAGTCAATCGAATAGAGTTAATCGAATAGAGTTAATTGAATAGAGTTAATTGAATACAGTTATTCGAAAGAGAGATTATTGAAAATATTTTATTTGAAGGAAATATTTATCGAATAGAGATTATTTGAAAGAAAGTTACTTAAGGAAGTTTGTTAAGGATTTAAAAGGTGAACTTTGTCTATTTCAAGGTTAAAAATGTTGTTCAGTTAAGGTCTGAGAGGTAGTTATACCCCAACTTGATTTACTCCATTTTTAACTAAGGGATGGTTAAGGTTTGATAGTGAAGGTTGGTCAATAAATTTAGTTAATGAGTGCAACAGTTTGAGTTGGCATAGTGATGTTTTATTTAAACATCTATTCAAATCAAATGAAGGAGTTTTGGAAATGTTTTCCAAATAAGAATCAGAAATGTTTTCTAATATAAAATAAAATAGAAATGAGAGTAAATATGGGAACGTTTTCCAATGATTAATAACGTATATTTTCTAAATTTAGAAAATAAGAATTTATGGAGATATGGAAATGGATAACTGAATAAATTAATGATAAATTAATTTAAAAAGAGAAAAGGTTGATTGATGGTTGATCAGTAATAATTCCATTTGGAAATACGACCATTGTTGTACACATGTTTTTCTTTGATAGTTAATGTGAAGACCCGCAACTTCCCCGTAAAGGAAAGCGTCGGATAGTTAGAGAACAAACCACAACAGAGCGCATACAGAAGAACATTTCACTGTTATTACAACAGTGCACCAGATTAAAAGAATATACAGAGTATAAATGAATATTACACAGAAATATCAGAGATTTAAATTACATTTAAATACATAGCAGCGGAAAATAATACAATACACAACTAGAAGAGATATACGGATACAAAGCTTTCCGGATATCGTTCCAGCTGTAAACCAGGATCCTGTGAATATAAATCTGCAAAACCCAAAACTACTAGCTGCCCGTGTCAAAATAAGGGCACCCAGAGTTTAGGTTAAAACAATAAACTCCAGGTCAGTCATGTGACTGGTGTGAGAACTAAAACAGTTATTAATCTTTATTTTCAAAGTTAGGTAAATCAAGGGACCACGCCGTATAACACGGAACGGGTTTCCTCCCAAGAACACCAGTGCATAAAACAACAGCGCAATGCTAAATAAAGAAAAATGAAGCTGTTATAAGACCCAGGTCCTATCACACAATGCAACGCAAGCCGGGGGATAGGGTTTTCCCTTATAACAGCCAAAGAATGCTTGATACGTTTAAAACAAATCATTTGATACTATTATAAGTGCATAGTGTATAAAACAACTTCAAATCATAAGTATCAATCATAGGCGACATGAGCGTCCCATGCCACTATGTCGCCATATATAGGTTTACAAATAAAACCGCAAAGTCACGTATTTGGAAATTGGATTTCCATCTATGAACCGAGGCAAAAGATAGTCCTCAACCGATTCGTGACTCTCTAGCCCGAGCCACAGGAACAGCCGCAACTGCCCCTTGGATCGTCAGGGCCGGTCCACACGGAGTGGATTATTATACCTGAACAATACGTCTCCCCACCCTATGGGGTGTAAGTCTGGTCCGTCAGCCGACCAGAATGCATTCGGCCGAAACCGATATAACCGAGGCGCCTCGCAACCGCAACAACCACATAAGTCAAACTCGTCAGGGCGTGAAAAACCACTGACGCCACTTCTAGCTAGAAAGAAACGCAAGTCCTCCCTGAGGTCCGTCTCCCGTTTTTGGTTCATACCGGGTGTGAAACACGCGAGGTAAACGTTACACAAAGCTACGCCACAAAGGCCGTGCTTTGATCATCACCACAAGACTTTGCTTTTCAACAGAAGCCTTGATCATTTGCATCTTAGCATGCCACACAGGCAAACCATCCTATGCAACCGATATCAGTCACACAGAATGAAATCCGGTGTCAGACACACAGTCCATTTACAAGTCCGTTCTGGGTCTGAACGAAACCGGAGGCACCTAGTACCCCGCATATCCATCGATCTCCAAGCACGTCTGGACGATCACTAACTGTTTCCATCTTCTTGGGTGTACAGCCCAATCAAGATCATCAGTTATCACCCAAACGACGTGAAGACCTCCGGTCTTCGACCATCGTCTTCATCTTCGACTTATCGTCGTATCAGTTATTCAGAATGGGATAAACCCGGTCTTTCCGAATAACTCGCGTATATATTATAAAAGTGTTACACAAACACAACATACGCCTCATTCCAACTCATTAGTCATTAACCGTAAATTAATCAAGAGAATAATTCCCCAAATATTAACCCCGAAGGCCGAAACCAACATCAGATCAATATCCAGAAAACCATTCTACTTAGCTAACCGACAGTTAGTTTCTAAATTTCACGTTCAAATCTAATTAAAGATTTAACTATCGCCTGGAGCAAAACTGGTGATACTCCATTCTCGATCTTTTCAATCTAATTAAAGATTCATTAAAACTCCACTTAGTTTTAATCTGTGACTGGGTTAAAGAATCAGTGTCATTTAAAACACGGTTCACGATAAACCCAAAGTCACATCCCATTAATTATCGGGTTAAAGAACAAGTGTTATTTAAAACACTGTTCACGATAAACCCAAAAATCAATATCCATTCAATTCCAATTAAATATTATTTAATTGGTACACTTCATTAAATCTAAATAAAAAGATTTAATCTTTTCTCAACTGGGTTCAAGAACAGTGTTAGTGAAGACACCATTCACGACAAACCCAAATCACATTCATTAATTATCGGGTTAAAGAACAAGTGTTATTTAAAACACTGTTCACGATAAACCCAAAAATCAATATCAATTCAATTCCAATTAAACATTATTTAATTGGTACACTTCATTAAATCTGAATAAAAAGATTTAATCTTTTCTCAACTGGGTTCAAGAACAGTGTTAGTGAAGACACCATTCACGACAAACCCAAATCACATTCATTAATTATCGGGTTAAAGAACAAGTGTTATTTAAAACACTGTTCACGATAAACCCAAAAATCAATATCAATTCAATTCCAATTAAACATTATTTAATTGGTACACTTCATTAAATCTGAATAAAAAGATTTAATCTTTTCTCAACTGGGTTCAAGAACAGTGTTAGTGAAGACACCATTCACGACAAACCCAAATCACATTTGATATTCAATATAAGGCTCTGAATAGAAAATATATCGGCTTATATTCAATATCAAATTCTACGATTAACAAATGTCGTATTGGAAATAACGATATAAATATATATCTTTCAAATTTCCGTAACAACATCCGTATAATCACAAATTCCAACATCGAAATATTCCGAAGACAATTTCGATTCAAATCCACTCCAATGCAATCATTGGAAATTTTGGTTATTTTCAAAACCCTTTTCAAATTCAATTTATTTATTTAAAAATAAATAGAATTATAATTCTAGTTCAAAACTAGTTCATTTCGATAAAAATCTATTTTTATCTTTTCAAATATGGAGTTTTTCATCCCAATTCTTTCTAAATCATTTCTTATGATTTTACACAAATTATTGCTATTTTTAATAATTTTATCAAGGCCCGTACAGTCGATTTCCATCAACGGCCATCGAACTGCACTTACAGCGACCTTTTTCGAATTTGATTTGGACATAATTCCAAATCCAACCGTTAGATTTCAAATTTCTAATATTCGTTAGAAAGCTCTTTTCGATACGAACCCAACGGTTCCGGTTTTAGGAGAATCCGACGGTCGGATCTCCCGTAATGCCCGTTTGAAATAAATGGTCGAAATTCGCGAACTGCCGCGGCGCGGCGCGTTCTATTCAGGCCATTATATTATATATAATATATATATATAATATATATATCGTCGATTTCTATTTAAAACGAATTATATAAATAGTTTTAAATTCGTTTCAAATTCTATTTCAACTTCTATTTCAATTCAAAGCCAAAATTGAATTCTTCCTTATAAATTCGTTTTAAAATTCATTTCTATTCAATTCGAATTTCAATTCAATTTGAATTCATTTCAATTCAATTCATTTCGAAATCGTTTTCAATTCAATTCATTTCGAAATCGTTTTCTATTCATTTTGAATTCGTTTTCAATTCAATTCATTTCGAAATCGTTTTCAATTCAATTCATTTCGAAATCGTTTTCAATTCAATTCATTTCGAAATCGTTTTCAATTCAATTCATTTCGAAATCGTTTTCAATTCAATTCATTTCGAAATCGTTTTCAATTCAATTCATTTCGAAATCGTTTTCAATTCAATTCATTTCGAAATCGTTTTCAATTCAATTCATTTCGAAATCGTTTTCAATTCAATTCATTTCGAAATCGTTTTCAATTCAATTCATTTCGAAATCGTTTTCAATTCAATTCATTTCGAAATCGTTTTCAATTCAATTCATTTCGAAATCGTTTTCAATTCAATTCATTTCGAAATCGTTTTCAATTCAATTCATTTCGAAATCGTTTTCAATTCAATTCATTTCGAAATCGTTTTCAATTCAATTCATTTCGAAATCGTTTTCAATTCAATTCATTTCGAAATCGTTTTCAAAATCGATATAAATATCGATCACGTCAAAATGGCGTCAATCTAATCAACACGGCTTCATAAATTTCTAATTTCAAATATTCTATTTCAAATATTCCTATTTCAAATATTCTTATTTCAAATATTCTATTTTAAAACTGGAATGAGGCCCAATCCATTACCATATAAAGTTAATTATATGGATTTTCATACAACACATGTATATAATAGCATGGAAAAATAATCAACCATCAACCAAAGTGCACTACACCGTATAAGCATCAAATATAGATATCCAACGCTTAAAACAGCCTGTCAATCAACCGATCGACATATTCAATCAATCGGGATGAGTGAACTTCAAATTTCATCCCAACACCCGTGTGGGGTTTCAAACAATCAAACACATATTTTATTTGTGCTGTTGGGCGATGTGTAAAATTTATCGTCCCAATCAATGTCATTCAAATAAGTGTACATAAACAAACCGTCTGGTTTGTAAATGAATATTTATTTATTCACATTCACGTTAAAAATTATATTTTTAACGATAAAACATTTTATTCCAACATATGCATTTCTATTCAATTCATTTTTCCAATAAAAATGATATTTTTACTTTCTAACATATTTTAGAAAATTTCGGCGGCATAACGGCACGATACTAGAAACGGGACGAGGCCTAGCCTTATCCCCGGACTAGTGAAGGCCCACGCCATTCACACATCAATCCTAATCAATTTCCAATTCAACCAATCAATCAAATCCCAATCAAATAATCTAACCAACTACACAACCAAACAAACAAGTCCATGGTATGTGGACGGGTGTCGGGTGCTTCTAATAAGCACCGTCTGCATCCTAGTATATATATATAACTAGTAAATAAATTTGAAAGGTGAGAAATTCTCACAGATAGCTATCCTAGCTCCACGGCACTTCTTTTTCGAATCTTCGTCAGCTTCGTCGCCCGTAGCCACTACATATATAAAAATCGAATTTTTTATTTCGCTATTCAATATATAAAAATCCTATTTTTATTTCGACTTTCAACATATAAAAATCCTATTTTTATTTCGACTTTCAACATATAAAAATCCTATTTTTATTTCGACTTTCAACATATAAAAATCCTATTTTTATTTCGACTTTCAACATATAAAAATCCTATTTTTATTTCGACTTTCAACATATAAAAATCCTATTTTTATTTCGACTTTCAACATATAAAAATCCTATTTTTATTTCGACTTTCAACATATAAAAATCCTATTTTTATTTCGACTTTCAACATATAAAAATCCTATTTTTATTTCGACTTTTCTAATCTCCTTTTAGTTTATGAATCATTTTAAAATCAGTTTTTAAACTTTTATAAAATTCAGTTTTTATTCTTTTTTTAAAAATCAAATCAGTTTTCTGTTTTAAATAAAATAAGTTTTCTGTTTTAAAATAAACTAAGTTTTCTGTTTTAAAATAAAATAAGTTTTCTGTTTTAAAATAAAATAAGTTTTCTGAATTAAAAACTGAATATAAATTAAAATAAAACAAACTTACAGTAACATGGAGGGGGGAAGAAGTCACGGCAGTGTTCAGGAGGAGGTGGCGCGGTCTCAGGCGATGGGCGTCGGAATGGGTTTCGAGGGGAGGAGGGGCTCGACCTCTGACGGCGGTGGCTAAGGCTGGAGGTGCGGCTTCGAAGGAGGGATGGCGCGCGTCGGTCTCGTGGCAGAAGGGAAGAGGATCGATGCGGAAAAGAGAAGAGGAGGAGGGAGATCGGATCGAGGCGGAGGGCGGATGAAGGTGGAGGAGGGTGGCGGATCGCGACAAGGTGGATGGTGGTTAGGGTTTTTCTTGTTTTTTTTTTCTTTTCTGGTTTGATTTCGGTTTTGAAATAGTGGGGGGGGGGGGCCAGAGTGTAAATGGGGGAGAGAAAATATATTTTATATTTTATTTTACTTTTTTATTTAATTTAATTATTTAATTCCTAAAAAGATACTTTTACATACGACCCCTAAACGAGGTCCACCGCCTGTCGCCCATAGCGTTTCACCCCCATTCCGAACACAATGGGATATCTACCGCAAGCTGAATCGACCGTTTCGATCAGTTTCCGTTGCATTTACATTTAAATCACTATATTGAATTTTAAACGTACATTTCGAATTACCGGGGTCACATACTAACTAGAAAAATTCCAGAAAAATATTTTCTAGCTTCGTATTGACGATACGGTCCTAACAAAACTAGTTTCGTCGAATTCTGAGACCGTTTGAAAAATGGCCAATTTCCAGTCGATTAAAATCAACTGAAACCGGTCAAAACACGTTTTCCTTTGCCACGCTCACATATTGATTCGAAAAATTATGAAATTTGAAACCTAGCGATAACTTGACACTACGGATCTAACAAAAGTGGTTTCGTCGAAATCCGAGGTCATTTGCAAAATGTCCATTTTTAAGGGCCTGAATTCCATAGCGACTATTCAGAATTTTCAACTGGACATAACTTTTGATTCCCGCTATGCAATCTTGATTATTCGGATTCGTTAGAAAGATATTCACTATTAGATTCCATTATTTTTGGTTTCACTAAAATCCGGATTGTTTTGCACCCGGTACATTCAATTGATGTTTGAAATCGAATTATCGAACTACCGCGCCATTTTCAATTCTATTTATAATTATATATAATTATTTATATTCTAACGACGACGTATATAATATATACGTTCGAATTCTATTCAAAATAAATTTATTGTCGATATTATTTAAAATAATTCATTTTAAATAATCAAAATTCGCTAAAATTGCCAAAATAAAAATTTTAAACTGGCCCAGATTTTCGGGTTGTTACAATCTCCCCCACTTAAAACTTTTCGTCCCCGAAAAGGAACAAAGTCGAAAGTGGTTTGATTATTCTGCTCTACATTCGATCTGGCTTCCTTTCTCCAACTTTTCAGTTTCTGAGAATTTCTAAAATTTCAAAAATTTGGCTAACACCCTAAATTTTTGAAAAATTTCGCCATAACCTCCCCTGCAATGGGAGCATCGGGGAATTTCAAATAGCTTCCCCGGTCCTTCAGATCTCAAAAAGAAAAAGAAAAAGCCAAGCGGCTAGCCAATAGGCTCACAAAATCATCATCACCCAAACAAAACAGGAAATTATGTAGTAAACATGTACCTATTTGTCGGGCAAACAAATTTTATTCTCGGCTCTAGCCTCCTTGCTATGACCTGTTCAATGATATACATGTATATGCAAGCAAATGCGACCAAATTTCAATATAATTCAATATGCGGTTCAATTAGGCTAAATGGCTAAAAATTAGCAAACAATTTAAACAAGCAACACAATCATCAATCAATTAGTGAATTAGAGTTTCAAATTGATAATTTTGATACATATACAAAAATCATGTTTTTGATGCCAATTCACTACAATGTATCCTAACTATATTAGTTTTGGTTATCACACCAGTCTAATGGAAATATATAGAAAATCACACCTTCGAAACTCGAACATAAATGTTGATGATGCGATCGCTATCATCAATATCATCTTCGGGCGACTAGAGCGTGATGCTATATCTATTCAATATATTAAAACTTTGAATATACGTTTGCAAGGCGTATATGCAAATTCTTTATATACTGAATTGTCCAAAATCAATATAAACAAATAATCAAATACGAACAATTGATTTAAATTTTCAAAACAAAATTTGTTTTCACTTTAAAAAAAATATACTCTTCACACTCGTTCTAGGATACTACTGATCCCATCTCTAACGAGTCATTCTAATTGGATTTTACTAATCCAATATCTGATGAATTCTTTCGTATGGTTCTAATGTGTCTTGTTCTCTAGCTTTGTAAACCAAAGCTCTGATACCAAATGTGAAGACCCGCAACTTCCCCGTAAAGGAAAGCGTCGGATAGTTAGAGAACAAACCACAACAGAGCGCATACAGAAGAACATTTCACTGTTATTACAACAGTGCACCAGATTAAAAGAATATACAGAGTATAAATGAATATTACACAGAAATATCAGAGATTTAAATTACATTTAAATACATAGCAGCGGAAAATAATACAATACACAACTAGAAGAGATATACGGATACAAAGCTTTTCGGATATCGTTCCAGCTGTAAACCAGGATCCTGTGAATATAAATCTGCAAAACCCAAAACTACTAGCTGCCCGTGTCAAAATAAGGGCACCCAGAGTTTAGGTTAAAACAATAAACTCCAGGTCAGTCATGTGACTGGTGTGAGAACTAAAACAGTTATTAATCTTTATTTTCAAAGTTAGGTAAATCAAGGGACCACGCCGTATAACACGGAACGGGTTTCCTCCCAAGAACACCAGTGCATAAAACAACAGCGCAATGCTAAATAAAGAAAAATGAAGCTGTTATAAGACCCAGGTCCTATCACACAATGCAACGCAAGCCGGGGGATAGGGTTTTCCCTTATAACAGCCAAAGAATGCTTGATACGTTTAAAACAAATCATTTGATACTATTATAAGTGCATAGTGTATAAAACAACTTCAAATCATAAGTATCAATCATAGGCGACATGAGCGTCCCATGCCACTATGTCGCCATATATAGGTTTACAAATAAAACCGCAAAGTCACGTATTTGGAAATTGGATTTCCATCTATGAACCGAGGCAAAAGATAGTCCTCAACCGATTCGTGACTCTCTAGCCCGAGCCACAGGAACAGCCGCAACTGCCCCTTGGATCGTCAGGGCCGGTCCACACGGAGTGGATTATTATACCTGAACAATACGTCTCCCCACCCTATGGGGTGTAAGTCTGGTCCGTCAGCCGACCAGAATGCATTCGGCCGAAACCGATATAACCGAGGCGCCTCGCAACCGCAACAACCACATAAGTCAAACTCGTCAGGGCGTGAAAAACCACTGACGCCACTTCTAGCTAGAAAGAAACGCAAGTCCTCCCTGAGGTCCGTCTCCCGTTTTTGGTTCATACCGGGTGTGAAACACGCGAGGTAAACGTTACACAAAGCTACGCCACAAAGGCCGTGCTTTGATCATCACCACAAGACTTTGCTTTTCAACAGAAGCCTTGATCATTTGCATCTTAGCATGCCACACAGGCAAACCATCCTATGCAACCGATATCAGTCACACAGAATGAAATCCGGTGTCAGACACACAGTCCATTTACAAGTCCGTTCTGGGTCTGAACGAAACCGGAGGCACCTAGTACCCCGCATATCCATCGATCTCCAAGCACGTCTGGACGATCACTAACTGTTTCCATCTTCTTGGGTGTACAGCCCAATCAAGATCATCAGTTATCACCCAAACGACGTGAAGACCTCCGGTCTTCGACCATCGTCTTCATCTTCGACTTATCGTCGTATCAGTTATTCAGAATGGGATAAATCCGGTCTTTCCGAATAACTCGCGTATATATTATAAAAGTGTTACACAAACACAACATACGCCTCATTCCAACTCATTAGTCATTAACCGTAAATTAATCAAGAGAATAATTCCCCAAATATTAACCCCGAAGGCCGAAACCAACATCAGATCAATATCCAGAAAACCATTCTACTTAGCTAACCGACAGTTAGTTTCTAAATTTCACGTTCAAATCTAATTAAAGATTTAACTATCGCCTGGAGCAAAACTGGTGATACTCCATTCTCGATCTTTTCAATCTAATTAAAGATTCATTAAAACTCCACTTAGTTTTAATCTGTGACTGGGTTAAAGAATCAGTGTCATTTAAAACACGGTTCACGATAAACCCAAAGTCATATCCCATTAATTATCGGGTTAAAGAACAAGTGTTATTTAAAACACTGTTCACGATAAACCCAAAAATCAATATCCATTCAATTCCAATTAAATATTATTTAATTGGTACACTTCATTAAATCTAAATAAAAAGATTTAATCTTTTCTCAACTGGGTTCAAGAACAGTGTTAGTGAAGACACCATTCACGACAAACCCAAATCACATTCATTAATTATCGGGTTAAAGAACAAGTGTTATTTAAAACACTGTTCACGATAAACCCAAAAATCAATATCAATTCAATTCCAATTAAACATTATTTAATTGGTACACTTCATTAAATCTGAATAAAAAGATTTAATCTTTTCTCAACTGGGTTCAAGAACAGTGTTAGTGAAGACACCATTCACGACAAACCCAAATCACATTCATTGATTATCGGGTTAAAGAACAAGTGTTATTTAAAACACTGTTCACGATAAACCCAAAAATCAATATCAATTCAATTCCAATTAAACATTATTTAATTGGTACACTTCATTAAATCTGAATAAAAAGATTTAATCTTTTCTCAACTGGGTTCAAGAACAGTGTTAGTGAAGACACCATTCACGACAAACCCAAATCACATTTGATATTCAATATAAGGCTCTGAATAGAAAATATATCGGCTTATATTCAATATCAAATTCTACGATTAACAAATGTCGTATTGGAAATAACGATATAAATATATATCTTTCAAATTTCCGTAACAACATCCGTATAATCACAAATTCCAACATCGAAATATTCCGAAGACAATTTCGATTCAAATCCACTCCAATGCAATCATTGGAAATTTTGGTTATTTTCAAAACCCTTTTCAAATTCAATTTATTTATTTAAAAATAAATAGAATTATAATTCTAGTTCAAAACTAGTTCATTTCGATAAAAATCTATTTTTATCTTTTCAAATATGGAGTTTTTCATCCCAATTCTTTCTAAATCATTTCTTATGATTTTACACAAATTATTGCTATTTTTAATAATTTTATCAAGGCCCGTACAGTCGATTTCCATCAACGGCCATCGAACTGCACTTACAGCGACCTTTTTCGAATTTGATTTGGACATAATTCCAAATCCAACCGTTAGATTTCAAATTTCTAATATTCGTTAGAAAGCTCTTTTCGATACGAACCCAACGGTTCCGGTTTTAGGAGAATCCGACGGTCGGATCTCCCGTAATGCCCGTTTGAAATAAATGGTCGAAATTCGCGAACTGCCGCGGCGCGACGCGTTCTATTCAGGCCATTATATTATATATAATATATATATATAATATATATATCGTCGATTTCTATTTAAAACGAATTATATAAATAGTTTTAAATTCGTTTCAAATTCTATTTCAACTTCTATTTCAATTCAAAGCCAAAATTGAATTCTTCCTTATAAATTCGTTTTAAAATTCATTTCTATTCAATTCGAATTTCAATTCAATTTGAATTCATTTCAATTCAATTCATTTCGAAATCGTTTTCAATTCAATTCATTTCGAAATCGTTTTCTATTCATTTTGAATTCGTTTTCAATTCAATTCATTTCGAAATCGTTTTCAATTCAATTCATTTCGAAATCGTTTTCAATTCAATTCATTTCAAAATCGTTTTCAATTCAATTCATTTCGAAATCGTTTTCAATTCAATTCATTTCGAAATCGTTTTCAATTCAATTCATTTCGAAATCGTTTTCAATTCAATTCATTTCGAAATCGTTTTCAATTCAATTCATTTCGAAATCGTTTTCAATTCAATTCATTTCGAAATCGTTTTCAATTCAATTCATTTCGAAATCGTTTTCAATTCAATTCATTTCGAAATCGTTTTCAATTCAATTCATTTCGAAATCGTTTTCAATTCAATTCATTTCGAAATCGTTTTCAATTCAATTCATTTCGAAATCGTTTTCAATTCAATTCATTTCGAAATCGTTTTCAATTCAATTCATTTCGAAATCGTTTTCAATTCAATTCATTTCGAAATCGTTTTCAAAATCGATATAAATATCGATCACGTCAAAATGGCGTCAATCTAATCAACACGGCTTCATAAATTTCTAATTTCAAATATTCTATTTCAAATATTCCTATTTCAAATATTCTTATTTCAAATATTCTATTTTAAAACTGGAATGAGGCCCAATCCATTACCATATAAAGTTAATTATATGGATTTTCATACAACACATGTATATAATAGCATGGAAAAATAATCAACCATCAACCAAAGTGCACTACACCGTATAAGCATCAAATATAGATATCCAACGCTTAAAACAGCCTGTCAATCAACCGATCGACATATTCAATCAATCGGGATGAGTGAACTTCAAATTTCATCCCAACACCCGTGTGGGGTTTCAAACAATCAAACACATATTTTATTTGTGCTGTTGGGCGATGTGTAAAATTTATCGTCCCAATCAATGTCATTCAAATAAGTGTACATAAACAAACCGTCTGGTTTGTAAATGAATATTTATTTATTCACATTCACGTTAAAAATTATATTTTTAACGATAAAACATTTTATTCCAACATATGCATTTCTATTCAATTCATTTTTCCAATAAAAATGATATTTTTACTTTCTAACATATTTTAGAAAATTTCGGCGGCATAACGGCACGATACTAGAAACGGGACGAGGCCTAGCCTTATCCCCGGACTAGTGAAGGCCCACGCCATTCACACATCAATCCTAATCAATTTCCAATTCAACCAATCAATCAAATCCCAATCAAATAATCTAACCAACTACACAACCAAACAAACAAGTCCATGGTATGTGGACGGGTGTCGGGTGCTTCTAATAAGCACCGTCTGCATCCTAGTATATATATATAACTAGTAAATAAATTTGAAAGGTGAGAAATTCTCACAGATAGCTATCCTAGCTCCACGGCACTTCTTTTTCGAATCTTCGTCAGCTTCGTCGCCCGTAGCCACTACATATATAAAAATCGAATTTTTTATTTCGCTATTCAATATATAAAAATCCTATTTTTATTTCGACTTTCAACATATAAAAATCCTATTTTTATTTCGACTTTCAACATATAAAAATCCTATTTTTATTTCGACTTTCAACATATAAAAATCCTATTTTTATTTCGACTTTCAACATATAAAAATCCTATTTTTATTTCGACTTTCAACATATAAAAATCCTATTTTTATTTCGACTTTTAACATATAAAAATCCTATTTTTATTTCGACTTTCAACATATAAAAATCCTATTTTTATTTCGACTTTCAACATATAAAAATCCTATTTTTATTTCGACTTTCAACATATAAAAATCCTATTTTTATTTCGACTTTTCTAATCTCCTTTTAGTTTATGAATCATTTTAAAATCAGTTTTTAAACTTTTATAAAATTCAGTTTTTATTCTTTTTTTAAAAATCAAATCAGTTTTCTGTTTTAAATAAAATAAGTTTTCTGTTTTAAAATAAACTAAGTTTTCTGTTTTAAAATAAAATAAGTTTTCTGTTTTAAAATAAAATAAGTTTTCTGAATTAAAAACTGAATATAAATTAAAATAAAACAAACTTACAGTAACATGGAGGGGGGAAGAAGTCACGGCAGTGTTCAGGAGGAGGTGGCGCGGTCTCAGGCGATGGGCGTCGGAATGGGTTTCGAGGGGAGGAGGGGCTCGACCTCTGACGGCGGTGGCTAAGGCTGGAGGTGCGGCTTCGAAGGAGGGATGGCGCGCGTCGGTCTCGTGGCAGAAGGGAAGAGGATCGATGCGGAAAAGAGAAGAGGAGGAGGGAGATCGGATCGAGGCGGAGGGCGGATGAAGGTGGAGGAGGGTGGCGGATCGCGACAAGGTGGATGGTGGTTAGGGTTTTTCTTGTTTTTTTTTTCTTTTCTGGTTCGATTTCGGTTTTGAAATAGTGGGGGGGGCCAGAGTGTAAATGGGGGAGAGAAAATATATTTTATATTTTATTTTACTTTTTTTATTTAATTTAATTATTTAATTCCTAAAAAGATACTTTTACATACGACCCCTAAACGAGGTCCACCGCCTGTCGCCCATAGCGTTTCACCCCCATTCCGAACACAATGGGATATCTACCGCAAGCTGAATCGACCGTTTCGATCAGTTTCCGTTGCATTTACATTTAAATCACTATATTGAATTTTAAACGTACATTTCGAATTACCGGGGTCACATACTAACTAGAAAAATTCCAGAAAAATATTTTCTAGCTTCGTATTGACGATACGGTCCTAACAAAACTAGTTTCGTCGAATTCTGAGACCGTTTGAAAAATGGCCAATTTCCAGTCGATTAAAATCAACTGAAACCGGTCAAAACACGTTTTCCTTTGCCACGCTCACATATTGATTCGAAAAATTATGAAATTTGAAACCTAGCGATAACTTGACACTACGGATCTAACAAAAGTGGTTTCGTCGAAATCCGAGGTCATTTGCAAAATGTCCATTTTTAAGGGCCTGAATTCCATAGCGACTATTCAGAATTTTCAACTGGACATAACTTTTGATTCCCGCTATGCAATCTTGATTATTCGGATTCGTTAGAAAGATATTCACTATTAGATTCCATTATTTTTGGTTTCACTAAGATCCGGATTGTTTTGCACCCGGTACATTCAATTGAAGTTTGAAATCGAATTATCGAACTACCGCGCCATTTTCAATTCTATTTATAATTATATATAATTATTTATATTCTAACGACGACGTATATAATATATACGTTCGAATTCTATTCAAAATAAATTTATTGTCGATATTATTTAAAATAATTCATTTTAAATAATCAAAATTCGCTAAAATTGCCAAAATAAAAATTTTAAACTGGCCCAGATTTTCGGGTTGTTACAGTTAAATCACCAACTATCAAAGTTTTTGACCATTTTTCGGTTGTCAATACGGAGAGAGCGGGATCAGATTTATTATCTGAAAGCCACTCCGTATGGGCACTAGCACTGAGAATCAAATATGATGAAGATAATTAAAGACGAAGTTTATGCAAGGGTTGTTCTATCAAATCCTAGGTAGAAATTTCCTAAGATTGATTTACAGAATAGTGCTTTCGGTTTGTCCAGTCCCAGGACGACTTGTATGGAAGAATGTCTGATAGAGTATATTTAATAGATCACGTAAGTTGATCTCTTTAAATGTATGTACGTTTGGTGGTGGAGAAATTCGTTTCTCTTTGCTACATACCCATGATATTTTTGGGGAAATCAATTTGTGATTTGGCGGGTATGACGATGTGACATTCAAAGTAAATAAAGGTGTGATCTATAGGTTATGGCCTCTAGCCTCACAATAGAGAAATGGAATAAAATCGGGTAGGTCGCATGGCTAAGTGGTTAGCTGCCAAATAAGGTGTATTGTCACCTAATCTAGAGAAATTCCATTTACTTCTATAATCTATTTCAATGTTGTCCCTTTCGGGAAACGGTTGCTGATCCCAACCATTGGTGATAATACATTCGGTACACTCAAGTGAAATGAGTGACCGGTCATGTTTAGCCTAGGTTACAAGATGTTCTTGTTGAGCCTGGTGTATTTTCCTCTAGAGATACACTGTTAGAAGGTGGTCGCATACCATGCCAGTTGAAATCCATTACCCAATAAGCGCCCATGTTTTTTGATTATATATTATATATGTGGAACGTGAGATGAAAGTGTTCTGTTATATTATTATTATTTGTGATTGATAGACACTACTATAATATCAAAGAGTTTTGATATAAAGATTATCGTTTCTTTCAAAAGGATGTTGAAAGTCAAATCAAGTGTTTTGGATTCTCATAAGGAGAAAAACCCGTTCCGTTATACGACGTGGTCTTATGAGATATCGTTTATTTTCTCAAACTATTTAAATTGTTTACTCATACCAGTCCCATGACTGACCCGGAATTTTTTTTGTTTTGTTTTACCTTAAACTCATGGGTGCCCAAATTTGTATGGGCAGTCAAGTAGTCAGGTTTTACAGATATACTTGGAGAGCTTGGATCAGGAGGCTGCAGGATTATATAGCTATCGTTATTTCCGCTGTGTTGTAAGTGTTATACTCTGATAATGTTACTGTATACATATACTGATTTTATTTCAAAGATATGTATCTATTATTTACTGTTCATTCCGCTGTGAGATTCGTGTTTACTCTGATGTTATATGTTCTTCTTCTTCTTCTTCTATTCTAAGTTTCTATCTTATCTATTCTCACCCTCTATTTTCTTTCATTAACTATCTGGTATTTCCGATGCTTGATAATCGACATTGGGTTATATGCAGATTACTTAGGATCGCGAAAACCTGGGTCGTTATAGAAGCTAATCCCGATTATTACCAAATCGAATACCATTCAATTCCAATTTAAGCTATTAAATTGGAAAACTTTACTTTGGAAATTTTCCATTAAATCTTAATAAAAAGATTTATAAACTCCAAATCATATCTTCACTGTTAATTGGGTTTTAAGAACGAATGTTATTTAAAACACAGTTCACAACGAACCCAAAATCAACTTCCATTTCAATTCCAATTAAATATTAATTAATTGGTAAACCTCTTTTAATCTTATTTAAAAGATTTATTCTTTTCTCATCGGGGTTTAAGAACAGTGTTATTAAATACACAATTCACGACAAACCCAAAATCCAATTTGATATTAAATATAAGGCTCTAAATAGAAATTATATCGGCTTATATTCAATATCAAATTCTGAAACTAACAGATATCGTGTTGGGAATAACGATATCTGTATCTTCCAACCTCCTCAACAATATCCGTGTAATCATGGGATCCAATATCGAAATATTCCAAAGATTATTTCCATTCAAATCCATTACAATTTATTCGATGGAATACTCTGGTTATTTTAAAACTCATTTTCAATCCAATTTATTATTTCTAAAAACATTGGGTTATTATTCTAGTTAATAACTAGTTCATTTCGATAAAAATATATTTTTATCCTTCCAATACTTAGAATTTTTCATCCAAAATCTTTCCAAATCAGTTATTATGATTTTACATAATTTTTGCATATTTTTAATAATTTTATTAAGGCTCTTACAATCGGTTTCCAATATCGGCCACCGAACTGCATTCATAGCGACATTTTCTGAAATTGATTTGGACATAATTTAAGATCCAACCATTCAAGTTTAAATCTCTTATATTCATTGGAATGATCTTTTCGATACGAACCCAACGGTTCCAGTTTTAGGAGAATCTGACGGTCGGATCTCCCGTTACGCCAATTTGAAGTCAATGGTCGAAATTCGCGAAAGGTCGCTGCGCGGCGAGTTCTATTCAGGCCATTGCATATGTATATATATATATATGTATATATATATCATCGATTTCCATTTAAAACGTATTTTATAAAATATTTATAAATTCATTTTAAAACGATTTCAACTTCATTTTCAGTTTTTAAATCAAAATTGAATACTTTATATTATTATAATGTTAAAATAATAATATTTTCAAAATATCTGATTTTGAAATCAATTTTTTCGATATTCATTATAAAATGAATAAAATTGATCGATAAACTCATTCGGGTTAAAATGGCGTTTAACTGCATAACTTGGCTTCACATTTCAATATTTTTGTGTCCATCCAAAATTGGATATCAAAATCATAATTTTATTCTTCACTAAATATTATTTTAAAATATTCGTTATTTTAAAATATTCTTTTTTAATATTATTTATTTTAAAATATTCTTTATTTCTAAATCAGAATGCGGCTCAATCAATTACCATATAATTTCATTTTTATGGATTTCATACATCGCATGTATTCAACAATAGTGATAAATAATCATCACACATTCAAACATCGTCCAGAGTGCATTCTCCAACTGTATAAGCATTAAAATAAATAAATAATGCTCATCACAGCCTGTCAACACATCGATTGACATACAACTAAATATTAGGATTAGTGTATGTCAAATATCATCCCAATACCCATGTGGAGTTTTCAAACAACAAATACTGATTATTATTTGTGCAGTTGGGCGATGTGTAAAATTTATCATCTCAATTAATATCAAATAAATAGGCGTACATAAACAAGTCGTCTGACTTGTAAATGAATATTTATTCCAATCTCTTTTTATGAAAATTTTATATAACTTTTATATAAATAATTTATAAATTTTGGTTTCAGAAAAATTCGACATTATAACTACGCGATATTAGAACCGAAATAATGTAACAACCCAAATTTTTAGCTGTTAAATTCTGAATATTTAAATTTGTTTTAAATATTTTATTTGAATTATATATAGGAATGTATAAGGAATTTATTTAATAAAACTACATTTAAATGTATAATTTGTAATATATTTAAAACGAGCTCGAAATAGTCACGGTAGTTCGTAATTTACGATTTAAACTTCAATTGAATATATAAAATCCAATATAAGTCAGATTTACTTGAAACAAGAAAAGATTTGGACCTATTTGATTATATTTTTCTAATGAAAGTGAAAAATCAAGATTTCATCTTATAGATTGTAAGTTATGTCCAAATCAAAATTTCAGAAAATCGCTGTAGAGTCGTGTATAAGCCATCACGGTTTATTTAATATAATTATATATTTGTTTCGAATTGGGACAAGATTTTTGAGATGTAGTTATAATTTAATTTATAGATTTTTTCTATAATTTTTATTTTGAAAAAAATAGCAACTTTTTATTTGAAGTATTTCACACCATATACCAGCGTTTTGGGATATCATAATATAGGTTAACTTGTCCATTTTATTATGTTTCTGAGACCATAACACATTGCTCAATACAATGGTATTTTTATTTTTGTAGTTTGTAGCTCGTCTGTAAATAAGATTATACGTAGTATGATATAAAAACTAGTTTTCCTTGAACACTTCAAAACAACGCTCGCTCCAAGTTTTAATTCCATGCCCCTCAAGCCATTTGATACCATGTTTGCCAATCCATCAGTTCCGTGCATGCGAAATCACCTTAGTTCCATGGGTGCCTAGCTACCAAAATCTATAAAAATAAATACAAGCCGGCCCTAATTCATTTCCTTCCTTTCAGCAAAACGAAAGCACTTTCCTCAAAACCAAATCACGCCTTATAATACTCTATGAAAATCCTTCAACTAAAACAAATTTTGAGCTTCCCATTACTCACTCAACTTTCAAATGCAAACAACAACCTCAGAATTTCCCAAAATCGAAATCAATTACTTCATTCTTAAATGAAAATCAGAAATATAATTCCTTTAGGTTACAAGCAATTGCTCTTCGAATTTATGTTTGTTTCATTTCACGTGATGATTTCCATCTCGACAATTTAAAACCGCAGCGCCTAGGGTTGGGAAATACTGGAGCGAGAGGGATCGTTTTGCTTGGAAAGTGGTGGCCGTGGACTCCTGGGTGGTAGGCAAGGGGTTTGGTGATTGATAACGGTGGCAGTGGCATAAAGAACAGGGTCGGTTTTGGTTTCTAGCTGAAAGGAAGCAGAAATTGAAGTGTTGAGACACTTCATTGGTTTGTGTATGAAGTGGAGTTGTTGTTGGAGAGTTTTGGGTATACGCAGTTTTGGGTTTAATGGAATATCAGGGAAAGAACCGTGGGGTTCAGTTGTGATATGGAAGTGGGTTTCAAAGTCTGTAGCGTGAGTATTTGCGGAAGTGGAAGAGGAGAAAGTCTGGGCATTTATGAAACTGGAAGTGGTAGGAGGCCGTTGATCTGGTCTTGAGGGAGTTTGGCATGTATTCACTGATTTTATAAAAATGCCGGAGGAAGGAATTAGGTTACTATGATTAATATTGGCGAAGTCGAACAGGCAACGGTGAGAGGTCACTATAAAGGAGCAAAGAAATGATTTTTGGGGGCGCTGTGTTTTAATGTAGGTGGAGTTGAGATGTTTTTGGGGAAGTTTGGAATGTATGTTTGTACAACAAGCATTCTTTGGGAAGAAAGGTGAAAGAAGCAAGTTACAGGGAGGTGATGGAAAGAACGCAGCATGCTTGGAGTAGCATTCGAATAGTTCTATGATCACTGGATGAATATTTGTTCTGTATAGAGGATTAAAAAGGGAAGATATTGGTTATTTCGGTTGTGTAAAGAGTGGTGTATGAGTGGAGTCTGGGTTGAACAGGAAGAAGGGATTAACATGGATTTTTGGGTATGAAAAAGGAAATATACAAGTAAGGTCACATGCCGGTTTTTATTTAAAAGTAATTTGCATTTAAATTTCATTATTAATTTAGAATTTATTCTATAATTAAGAAATAAACTATATTAACTAAACCATGGATGATTATAATTGTATCTTGGTTATATATGGACAGAATTGAACCAGACGGGTCACGTTAGAATCACAGCGACGAGATTTATTTTGAGGAACTAGATTTTTCAAAAAACAAAGCTACTGGGATTTCATTGAAAAATGAAACATCTGTTTGATGATAAAAGCAGAACCGCCAACTGCAAACCGAAGTGAGTAAACTCACTCATTCTAACTCCTTTATATTTTTATATAATCGAGTTTTAAATCTATTTATAGTCATTTTATATTGTGTGAAGGTTGTTTTGTTGCATGGTTGATAAAATTGGTTAAAATGGTTGCTATAATTAATCGTTGATTGATTTTTAATTCTGTTTACCACGATATTTTATATTGATGTGAAATTAATATAATTGATGTTATTGATGTTGATTAACATCCGTGGATGCAGGGAAACAGGTTGGAGGGATCCAACTGGATCCCTCAATATATATATATTACTGTTTTGATTTGATTGTGCTGTATGATGTGTTATATAATACATGATTTGATATGTTGTGTTTGAATTACCCTGGCCCTAGAAAACGTGGTATGTTAGATACTGTAAAATATTTCTAAACGGGAAAAAGGAAGTTGAAATTTAAAATGGAATAAATTTCAAAATAGAAATAAAATTTCAAATAGAGTTGAAAATAGAAACATGTTCAAATGGATAAATCAAGAAATTGTTTTTAAATGAAGGTATAAAGTGGATTAATTATCATTGGATAAATTGAAATATAAATTCAAATTTTGAATTTTAGGGAAAAGTGGAAATTAGTTTGGAAAAAATATATTTGAAATGAGATTTGAACAATGGAAATTATAAAGGAAATTGTAAATGAGATTTTAAATAAGTTGAAATAAAAAATGAGATTTGTACGGAAAATTCTGAATAGAAGTTATAAATAGAATTTATGTTTAAAATATTAACTAATATACAAAATCAAACTGATTTGATTATATATAAAGAAATATATTCACAATTAAAGTGAATAATGGTTTTAAGGAAATATTTGCAAATGAAATATCTCTAAAAGAAATTTAGATTTGAAATATGAATCAAGATTGGAAATTGAATTAAAAGGAAATGGGTGATCGTTTTAAAAGAAAACGATGTGTTATAGTTCAAAATTCGAATATAAAATAAAGTGTGATAATGTTTCGTAGACTAGAATGGTTATAAAGGAATTCGGTAATGATTTGGAAAGAATAAATTCAAAAGTGAATTTGGAATTTGAATTAACCTGAAACGGTAGAATAATTTTGAAATTCGGAATATAAATCGAATATAGATTATTCAAGAGAAAGTTATTTATTGGAAATTCGATTATATCGAATTTAGGGAAGTAGTTATTTTTACTTTTCGTTTGTATCAAAATTAATTACCTAATTATTTATTTATTTACTTATTAAATGAATTAATAAGTACAAGTTATATTTTTATAAATCAAATATTTGGAAACAGCGATTATAACACTGTTGTTATAGTAAATGTTTTGTAGATCTAAACAGCGATTATAACGCTATTGTTATAGTGAATGTTTTGTAAATCTAAACAGAAATTATAATGCTGTTGTTGCAGTAAATGTTTTGTAAATCTAAACAGTGATTATAACGCTATTGTTATAATTAATGTTTGGAACAGCAATTATAACTCTACCGTTATAATAAATATTTTTCCGTAAAAGAAGTAGATTCTTAGATTGAATCCGAGAGTCGCGTAAAGCGTTTTGTTGAAGTTGTGAGTTTTGACTATTTAAAAATTTAGAATGTCATTCAATTAAGGGCTGAGAGGTAATTATACTCCAACTTGATTGACTTCGTGATTGATGGAGGAATGGTTAAGATTCGATAGTGAAGATTGGTTAGCGATATGTTTAGTTAATAAATGGTAAACGGTTTGGGTTATAATAACGATGTTTTTATTACATCAGGTTAATTTAAAGGATTCTGAAATGTTTTCCCCAAATAAAATGAGAGATACTTTCTATGCGTAGGAAATGAAATGAATTGGTCAATGGGAATAGAAATTAGGATATTGGAAATATTTTCCGATATTAATAAGGTATATTTTATGAATATAGAAATAATGATTTGTGAATATTTAGAAATGGTTTCTAACCGGAATAAGAGATATTTTCTCGAATAAAGAAATTAGGATATCGGAAATGTTTTCCAATAATCAAGAGAGACAATCGAGCTTTGAAAAGATAGGAAAGATGGAAATTTGGAATTGATAATAAAGTAAGAAATTAATATAAAAAGGGGCCATTATTGCTTGATGGTTGATCGGTAGAATTTCAATTTGAAAATAGGGTCGTCGGTTGAATGGATGTTCCTTTGATAGTTAAATCATCGGCTATCAAAGTTTTGATTTATTTTATACCTCCGTTGTCAATACGGAGAGACCGGGATCAGATTTAATATCTGAAAACCACTTCGTATTGGTATAAGCATTACGAATCAACTTATGTTGAAGAGATTATGAAGACGGAGTAAAATGCAAGGGTTGTTCTGTTATTCCTAGGTAGAATTGCCTAAGATGGATTGATAGAATGGTGCCTTCGATTTGTCCAGACCCAGAACAACTTGTATGGACGAGTGTCTGACAGAGTATTTCCAAAGGGATTACGTACGTTGATTCCTTCAAATGTATGAAGTTGGTAGCAAAGAAGGGAAACTTCTTTAGCCTAACAATCTGAGTATTTTTGTGGGAATCGATTAGTGATTTCCAATGTATCTGACGATGTGGCATTCAAAGTGAATGGTGACTAGATGTTCTGGAAGATAATTCAAACCTAAAGCCCCATCACCCGGGAAATGACAGAAATCGGGCAGGCAGCATGGCTATGTGGGTCGCTCCCATTAGGATGTATAATTACCTATCTAGAGAAATTCCAATTGCTTCTTTAATCTATCGATGCTGCCCCTTTCGGGAAACGGTTGCTGATCCCAACCGTTGGTGATATACATTCGATACACTCAAGCGAAATGAGTGGTAGGTCATGTGTGGGCCGGGTTGCAAGAAGTTCTTATTGAACCCAGTGTGTTTCCCTCTAGAGATACATTATCGGAAGGTGGTTCCATACCTTTTCATGTTGGAAATCCAATCTCCAATAAGCGCCCTATGGTTTTTGATTTTATATTATATATGGAGCGTGAGATGCAAGCGTTCCGCTAGATTCTATTTATTTGATGTAGACACTATTATAATATCACTGGATTTTGATATCAAAATATTTTTGGGTTATCGTAAGGTAAAAACCATCCGTGTTTATGTGTGGATCGGTCTTGCGATTATCATTTCTTTCGATAGGATTTTGAAAGTTAAATGAGACGACCCGATTTCCCGTTCTCACGGAAACAAGGTTATCTTTTGGAATATAACACAGAAACACATAATAGCAGAACAGAATTAAATAAATACACCAGAATGAACGACAAAATATACTGGATAAAAGTAATCATCAGAGTTACACAGTATACAGGATCTTACTTAGTACAAATACAGTTCAGCTATACATAAATGTCTACAGCGGAAATAAACAAAATATGTACAATAGGAGCTGAACAGCATAAAAAGAAATAAATGATAGAATCCATCTTCAGCTCCAGCTATCCAGAAAGAACCAGCTAAACCTGAATACAAGGCTGCCCGTGTAGAAAAAGGGGCACCCGAGTTTGAGAGTGAAACAAACTACGAGTCAGTCATGGGACTGGTATGAGAAATCTACTCAACACATATATAATATGGCAAATCACAGGACCACGCCACTTTCGTGGAACGGGTTTACTCCATTGGATTGCCAGTGCTTCAAAACAAATCTTTCTTTTAAACATCGCTATGCTTTTTATAAAAATGAAGCCGTTATAAGACTCAGTTCCCATCACACAATGCAACGCAAACCGGAGGATAGAGTTTTTACCTTATAACGGCCAAGAGATGCTTGATACGAATAAAACAAAGGCATTTGATATTATTACTAGTGTTTATATGTTTTGAAAACAATTTCAAATCATAACTATCAATCATAGACGGCATTAATGCCCCATACCACTATGTCGCCATATATAGGTATACAATCAAAACCGCATGATGTCGTATTTGGAAATTGGATTTCCGTCATGAACCAAGGCAAAAGATAGTCCTCACCGACTTCGTGACTCTCTAGCCCGAGCCACAGGGTCAGAGCGCATCGACCCTTGGAGCGACAGGGCCGGTCCACCGATGTGGATTAAAATTCCTGAACAATACGTTTCCCCGCCCTTTGGGGCGTAAACGAGCCAACGAATGACTCCATCGGACCCGGATCGTCCGATCAAACCGAGGCGCCTCGCAACAGCAACAACCACATAGGTGAAAAGTATATAAATGTCAGGGCTGGTAGGTCACTGACACCACCCTAGCTAGAAAGAAACGCATGCCCTCCCTGAGGTCCTTCCTCCCGTTTTAGGTTCCTACCGGGGTGTGAGGCTCGCGAATTCACGTTACACACAAAGCTACGCCACACAGGCGGTGCTTTGATCATCACCACAAGACTTTGCTTTTCAACAGAAGCCCTGATCACTGCATCTTAGCATGCCACACAGAATAAATCCTATGTCAGACACACAGTCCATTTACAAGTCCGTTCTGGGTCTGAACGAAACCGGAGGCACTAAATACCTCGCAAACCCTTCGATCAACACGTACGTCTGAACGATCACCACTCATTATCCGTATTTCGGGATGCCTCCCAATCAGGACCTCGGTTACCATCCAAACGAGGTGAAGATCTCCGGTCTTCGACCATCGTCTTCATCTTCGAATTTCAATCGTCGGTCGATTATTCGAAATGAGAATTAACTCGGCCTTTTCAAATAATTCACGTATATTTAGAATTTCAAATCGATTTATTTCAATGGTTAAATTATTCGACACACCAATTGTGTTCTTTATATAGTTTTCACACCGAACACATTCAACCATCAAACATCACATAAATCAAGCAAATTCAGTTTATTTCCATTCCATATCGCTTACGATATTTTATAACTATTTATCGCTATTTTTATTTATTTTAAAATAGCCGTTTTATTCAAAACGACGCTTCGGGCCATAAGGCGGCCGTGGCGCTGTTTTTCTTCAGATTTGATTTACACATATCTAAAAATCTAACCGTTGGATCTTTACATAATTTACATCATTAGAAAGGTCTTTTCAAAACGAATCCAACGGTTCCAGTTTCGGGAAAATCCGACGGTCGGATCTCCCGGTACAATCGTTTGAATTTTCGATTTCAAAATACGAACTACAGCGTCGTTATTCGATTAAATATAATTTTATTTATATATATAAATAAATATAATCGTTTCTGGCGCTGTTTTTCTTCAGATTTGAATTAAACATTCCAGACAATCCAACCGTTGGATTTTTACAAGGTTGGTGCCGTTGGAAAGATTATTCCAAGGCGAACCCGACGGTTGAGGTTTCGGGAAAATCCAATGGTCGGATTTCCCGTACTAGTCGTTTGAAATCACGGTTTCGAAATACGAACTGCACGGCTTCGTTTCGTTTTAATTTTATTTATATTTATATAGTTATATAAATATAGTTCATTCAACGATTTCTATATCGTTTTTACTTCAAATATTTTTCTAACACCTTAAATTTTGGAAAAATTTCGCCATAACCTCCCCTGCACCGGAAGCGTCGGGAAATCGCAAATAGCGTCCCGGTCCTTCTAATCTCAAAAAGAAAAAGCCAAGCGGCTAGCCAACAGGCCCAAAATCATCACCCAAACAAATCAGTAAATGTGTACCTATTTGTCGGGCACAAAATTTTATTCCTCTTCTCTAGCCCCTTTGCTATAACCTGTTCAATGAATATGCATATACATATATATACAGTTCTTATCATTTATCCTTTTCTATTCGACTTCATATTCGATTTCTATTTGGTTTAAAAACTCCATTCATTCTAATGTTACATAAATAGGTGCAAATCATTTCATTAGCTAATTAATGAATATTTCATCTCATATATGTTTATTTTGAACAAGTGGCTATTTTTAACACTTCACATTTCAACGATTTATGCATACAATAAAAATGTGATTTTTATTGTAAAACGATTTATTTCAAAACACTATTCTTCTATATAGTTCAAGTTAGTGATAAAAATGAAATTTTTATCATAAAACCATTTCTTTTAAATCGAGGTTATTTTACATAGTTCATATAGTCGATAAAAGGTGATTTTTATTATCAAACAGTTTATTTCAAAATATGAATACCATTCAACACATGAATTTCTAAACAACGAATGAATATCAATTCAACACATGAATGTTTTCTATTGTTTTTATATATAGATAAAAATGTGATTTTTGTTATCGAACAATTTATCTCAAAATATGAATACCATTCAACACATGAATTGCTAAACAACGAATGAATATCAATTCAACACATGAATGTTTTCTATAGTTTTTATATATAGATAAAAATGTGATTTTTATTATCGAACAATTTATTTCAAAATATGGATACCATTCAACACATGAATTGCTAAACAACGAATGAATATCAATTCAACACATGAATGTTTTCTATACAATGAATAAATATAGTTTAAGCATATGAAAATAATTCAAACACACAAATATTATTCAAAATTTCGGCAGCATAACGGCAGGGTAGTTACACCGGCACCGTCCCTAGTACGGCTCCTCGCTCTACCTTAAAACCTCGCGGTTTTTGACAATGGGAATCATGCATCTAGTTCGCACGCAGGCGGCATGTATATATTTATTTCATTTCCACAAACTAATCCTATGTGGTTTCAACCAAATATTTCTCAACCACAAATGGGTATTTTTCAACCACAATCAATCCAATATCAATCACAAACAATCCCAAACAACCATTCGTTATCAACCAATTATCACAACAATTTCAACCAATAAATATCGTCCATGGTTTGTGGACGAGGGGCGTATATATATATATAGATATTTATATATAGCAATTCATATATAGTTATTCACTTTCATTTCACACAAATATAATATATTTTAAATCAGAAATCTCACCAATAGCTATCCAACTTCAAGACTCTTCTTAATAAAAATCTTCGCCTATTTGTCGCTTTCACCCGTATTCTCTGCATATGTAAAAATAGAATTTTTACTATGCTATTCAATATATAAAAATCGAATTTTGACTTCGCTATTCAATATATAAAAATATGATTTTTACTTTCGCTTTCACATATAAAAAATATGATTTTTACTTTTGCTTTCACATATAAAAAAAATATGATTTTTGCTTTTGCTTTCAACATATAAAAATATGATTTTTGCTTTTGCTTTCAACATATAAAAATATGATTTTTACTATTTAAAGTTCAGATCTTGTTCCATTAAAGTTTAAACCTTTCCTATTTAATATTTAAACCATTTTTTAAAAACAAAATCAGTTTTATTTCTTTAAAAAAAATCAGTTTTATTTCTTTATTTACAAATCAGTTTTATTTCTTTATTTATAAATCAGTTTTATTTCTTTATTTATAAATCAGTTTTATTTCTTTATTTATAAATCAGTTTTATAATTTAAAACAAAAATCAGTTTCTATTCTTTATAAACATTCAGTTTTATACTTTTAAAAATCAATTCATTTTTTTAATCCTTTTAAAAAAACTGTGTTTAAACCTTTTTCAAAATCACTGTTTTTAAACTTTTTTTAAAAAAACTGTGTTTAAACCTTTTTCAAAATCACTGTTTTTAAATCTTTTTAAAAAAAATCAAAATCAGTTTTTATTTTAAACATTTTCAGTTTTAAATTCGGTTTTATAAAAACAGTTTTAAAATTATTTTATAAATCTCAGTTTTCAAGAATTCAAAAATAAAAAAAATAAAAATGAAAATACTTACAGATAAAAGGGGGGGTCTGCAGATCGTCGGAGGCGGGCTCTCGAGGGTGGCGGTCGGCAGTTCAACGTTGCGAACCAGGGGGGGGCTTCAGCGGAGCTCGAGCGGTCTGGGAGGCGTTCGAGGGTTTCGAGGTGGAGGCGGGGCCTTTGCTGGAAGGAGGCGGTCGCGAGGGTGGCTTCGGGATGGGGGCGGCGGCGATTCGATTGCTAGGTTTTTTTTTTTTTTTCTTCTTTCTGATTTGAAATTATAATGAACGGGGGGGTGGGGGGGCCAGGAGGAAGAATAAAGGGAGGGAGAGTATATTTTTTTTTATTATTTAATTATTAAATTTCGCAAAAGGTTGACTTTTACATATGACCTCGAAACGAGGCCCACCGCCTGTCGTCCATAGCGTTTAACCCCCATTCCGAACACAATGGGATATGTATCGCAAGCTGGTTTGATCGTTACAATCGGTTTCCTTTTGAATTTTCATTTAAATCACTATATTGAATTTTAAACGTACATTTCAAATTACCGGGGCCACATACTAACTAGAAAAATTCCAGAAAAATATTTTCTAGCTTCGTATTGACGATACGGTCCTAACAAAACTAGTTTCGTCGAATTCTGAGACCGTTTGCAAAATGGCCAATTTCCAATCGATTAAAATCAACTGAAATCGGTCAAACGCGTTTTCCTTTGCCACGCTCACATATTGATTCGAAAAATTATGAAATTTGGAATCTAGCAATAACTTAACATCACGGACCCAACAAAACTGGTTTCGTCGAAATCCGAGGTCGTTTGCAAAATTGCTATTTTTAAGGGCCTTATATATATAAATATATATAAATTCCACAGCGACTATTTCTAATTTCAAACTGGACATATCTTATCATTCCTAAGATGAAATCTCAGTTTGTTAACTTCGTTATAAAGATATAGTTATACAGATTCAAATATTTCTTGTTTCGTTCAATTCTGACTTATATTGAATTCTGTATATTCATTTGAAATTAGAAATCGAATTTTCGAACTACCGCGCTATTTTCAATTCTATATATAATTATATTTAATTATATTGGTTTTCAAATGTCGATTCAACTCAGTTTTCATCGCCATTACTTAAAATATTTATTTTAAATATTTAAAATCCATTATTTTAGCCAATTTAAAATTTTTTAAATTGGTTCAGATTTTCTGGGTCGTTACAATCTCCCCCACTTAAAACTTTTCGTCCCCGAAAAGGAATAAAGTCGAAAGTGGTTTGATAAATCTACAATCCCACAATACAACAACCAATTTGTTTTTAATATTCAGAGTATAGAATAAACAATGCACATCTATGGGAAGAAAACAGCAACAGAATAGAGAATTAAAAGGTAATGCAAGGTAGGGTAAATGTACCTTGCA
>JASFAX010000249.1:72500-75058 GCA_030737875.1 Allium sativum | reverse complement strand
TATGGAATTTCAAGCATTTACCCGTGAAATTTACGAAACCTCCGCAGCGAAGCCTCAAACGCGATCGGTTGACCAGCTTTCTGGTAAAGGTGTTCGAGTTAATGGTGTTCACGTGTGCGCATCGGGCTTGGCACGTCTTGGATTTGGCAAATTACCAGATTTACCGAAGTAGAAGATTTGGCAAAGTACCAGGTTTGGCACTCAAAAAAGGCTTGAAAACACGGTGAAACATTGGATTTTCACGTGTGCTCATCGGGCTTGGCACGACTTGGATTTGGCGAATTACCAGATTTAGCACTTGACAAAGTACCAGGTTTGCCAAAGTACCAGGCTGAAAAACACGGTGAAACACTGGATATCGACGTGTGCACATCGGGCTTGGCACGCCTTGGATTTGGCAAAGTACCAGATTTGGCACTCAAAAAATAGTGAAAAACAAGGTGAAACATTGGATTTTCACGTGTGCGCATCGGGCTCGGCACGGCTTCGTTTTGGCAAAGTACCAGGTTTGGCAAAGTACCAGATTCGGCACTTTGCAAAGTACCGGATTTGGCACTCAAAAAAGGCTTAAAAACATGGTGAAACATTGAATTTTTACGTGTGCTCATCGGGCTTGGCACGCCTTGGATTTGGCAAAGTACCAGATCTGGCACTTGGCAAAGTACCAGGTTTGCCAAAGTACCAGGCTGAAAAATACGGTGAAACATCGAATTTTCGCGTGTGCTAATCGGGCTCGGCACGCCTTGGATTTGGCAAAGTACCAAATTTGCCAAAGTACCAGATTTTGGCACTCAAAAAAGACTGAAAAACACGGTGAAACACTTGATATCGACGTGTGCGCATCGGGCTTGGCACGCCTTGGATTTGGCAAAGTACCAGATTTGGCACTCAAAAAATAGTGAAAAACAAGGTGAAACATTGGATTTTCACGTGTGCGCATCGGGCTCGGCACGGCTTCGTTTTGGCAAAGTACCAGGTTTGGCAAAGTACCAGATTCGGCACTTTGCAAAGTACCGGATTTGGCACTCAAAAAAGGCTTAAAAACATGGTGAAACATTGAATTTTTACGTGTGCTCATCGGGCTTGGCACGCCTTGGATTTGGCAAAGTACCAGATCTGGCACTTGGCAAAGTACCAGGTTTGCCAAAGTACCAGGCTGAAAAATACGGTGAAACATCGAATTTTCGCGTGTGCTAATCGGGCTCGGCACGCCTTGGATTTGGCAAAGTACCAAATTTGCCAAAGTACCAAATTTGCCAAAGTACCAGATTTTGGCACTCAAAAAAGACTGAAAAACATGGTAAAACATTGGATTTTCACGTGTGCGCATCGGGCTCGGCACGGCTTGGTTTTGGCAAAGTACCAGGTTTGGCAAAGTACCAGATTTGGCACTTTGCAAAGTACCAGATTTGGCACTCAAAAAGGGCTTAAAAACACGGTGAAACATCGAATTTTCACGTGTGCTAATCGGGCTCCGCACGCCTTGGATTTGGCAAAGTACCAGATTTGGCACTTGGCAAAGTACCAGGTTTGCCAAAGTACCAGGCTGAAAAACACGGTGAAACATTGAATTTTCACGTGTGCTAATCGGGCTCCGCACGCCTTGGATTTGGCAAAGTACCAGATTTGGCACTTGGCAAAGTACCAGGTTTGCCAAAGTACCAGGCTGAAAAACACGGTGAAACATTGAATTTTCACGTGTGCTAATCGGGCTCCGCACGCCTTGCATTTGGCAAAGTACCAGATTTGCCAAAGTACCAGATTTGGCACTCAAAAAATGGTGAAAAACACGGTGAAACACTGGATTTTCACGTGTGCGCATCGAGCTTGGCACAGCTTGGATTTGGCAAAGTACCAGATTTGGCACTTGGCAAAGTACCAGGTTTGCCAAAGTACCAGGCTGAAAAACACGGTGAAACATTGAATTTTCACGTGTGCTAATCGGGCTCCGCACGCCTTGCATTTGGCAAAGTACCAGATTTGGCACTTGGCAAAGTACCAGGTTGGCCAAAGTACCAGGCTGAAAAACACGGTGAAACATCGAATTTTCGCGTGTGCTAATCGGGCTCCGCACGCCTTGGATTTGGCAAAGTACCACATTTGCCAAAGTACCAGATTTGGCACTCAAAAAATGGTGAAAAACACGGTGAAACGTTAGATTTTCACGTGTGCTAATCGGGCTTGGCACAGCTTGGATTTGGCAAAGTATCAGATTTGGCACTTGGCAAAGTACCAGGTTTGCCAAAGTACCAGGCTGAAAAACACGGTGAAACATTGAATTTTCACGTGTGCTAATCGGGCTCCGCACGCCTTGGATTTGGCAAAGTACCAGATTTGACAAAGTACCAGATTTGGCACTTGGCAAAGTGCCAGATTCGGAAAACACATGCGGATCACTCAAAACCACAGTGACTACATGGCAAAATCACAAAAAAAAATGTGGTCGGATTTACCTACGTAGCAGAGACACTTTGGACTACCGGGGTCATATTAGGCTAAATTCCATATATTCCTATATTGGGGGGGGAGGGTGAGGAGGAGGAAGGGGAAGGATTGAC
>JASFAX010000249.1:50000-52500 GCA_030737875.1 Allium sativum | reverse complement strand
AAGTACCGGATTTGGCACTCAAAAAAGGCTTAAAAACATGGTGAAACATTGAATTTTTACGTGTGCTCATCGGGCTTGGCACGCCTTGGATTTGGCAAAGTACCAGATCTGGCACTTGGCAAAGTACCAGGTTTGCCAAAGTACCAGGCTGAAAAATACGGTGAAACATCGAATTTTCGCGTGTGCTAATCGGGCTCGGCACGCCTTGGATTTGGCAAAGTACCAAATTTGCCAAAGTACCAGATTTTGGCACTCAAAAAAGACTGAAAAACACGGTGAAACACTTGATATCGACGTGTGCGCATCGGGCTTGGCACGCCTTGGATTTGGCAAAGTACCAGATTTGGCACTCAAAAAATAGTGAAAAACAAGGTGAAACATTGGATTTTCACGTGTGCGCATCGGGCTCGGCACGGCTTCGTTTTGGCAAAGTACCAGGTTTGGCAAAGTACCAGATTCGGCACTTTGCAAAGTACCGGATTTGGCACTCAAAAAAGGCTTAAAAACATGGTGAAACATTGAATTTTTACGTGTGCTCATCGGGCTTGGCACGCCTTGGATTTGGCAAAGTACCAGATCTGGCACTTGGCAAAGTACCAGGTTTGCCAAAGTACCAGGCTGAAAAATACGGTGAAACATCGAATTTTCGCGTGTGCTAATCGGGCTCGGCACGCCTTGGATTTGGCAAAGTACCAAATTTGCCAAAGTACCAAATTTGCCAAAGTACCAGATTTTGGCACTCAAAAAAGACTGAAAAACATGGTAAAACATTGGATTTTCACGTGTGCGCATCGGGCTCGGCACGGCTTGGTTTTGGCAAAGTACCAGGTTTGGCAAAGTACCAGATTTGGCACTTTGCAAAGTACCAGATTTGGCACTCAAAAAGGGCTTAAAAACACGGTGAAACATCGAATTTTCACGTGTGCTAATCGGGCTCCGCACGCCTTGGATTTGGCAAAGTACCAGATTTGGCACTTGGCAAAGTACCAGGTTTGCCAAAGTACCAGGCTGAAAAACACGGTGAAACATTGAATTTTCACGTGTGCTAATCGGGCTCCGCACGCCTTGGATTTGGCAAAGTACCAGATTTGGCACTTGGCAAAGTACCAGGTTTGCCAAAGTACCAGGCTGAAAAACACGGTGAAACATTGAATTTTCACGTGTGCTAATCGGGCTCCGCACGCCTTGCATTTGGCAAAGTACCAGATTTGCCAAAGTACCAGATTTGGCACTCAAAAAATGGTGAAAAACACGGTGAAACACTGGATTTTCACGTGTGCGCATCGAGCTTGGCACAGCTTGGATTTGGCAAAGTACCAGATTTGGCACTTGGCAAAGTACCAGGTTTGCCAAAGTACCAGGCTGAAAAACACGGTGAAACATTGAATTTTCACGTGTGCTAATCGGGCTCCGCACGCCTTGCATTTGGCAAAGTACCAGATTTGGCACTTGGCAAAGTACCAGGTTGGCCAAAGTACCAGGCTGAAAAACACGGTGAAACATCGAATTTTCGCGTGTGCTAATCGGGCTCCGCACGCCTTGGATTTGGCAAAGTACCACATTTGCCAAAGTACCAGATTTGGCACTCAAAAAATGGTGAAAAACACGGTGAAACGTTAGATTTTCACGTGTGCTAATCGGGCTTGGCACAGCTTGGATTTGGCAAAGTATCAGATTTGGCACTTGGCAAAGTACCAGGTTTGCCAAAGTACCAGGCTGAAAAACACGGTGAAACATTGAATTTTCACGTGTGCTAATCGGGCTCCGCACGCCTTGGATTTGGCAAAGTACCAGATTTGACAAAGTACCAGATTTGGCACTTGGCAAAGTGCCAGATTCGGAAAACACATGCGGATCACTCAAAACCACAGTGACTACATGGCAAAATCACAAAAAAAAATGTGGTCGGATTTACCTACGTAGCAGAGACACTTTGGACTACCGGGGTCATATTAGGCTAAATTCCATATATTCCTATATTGGGGGGGGAGGGTGAGGAGGAGGAAGGGGAAGGATTGACCAAAATGGATCAGGCAAAACGCAAGCTGAAACGTTGGTTGATCAACAAAATTTTTTTGTGTGGATTTTTCGGAGAAATTTTTTTTTTTTTTTAAATATTTAAAAATATTAATTTTTAAATATTTTAAAAAAAAAAAATTTAAAAAAAAATTTTTTGAAAATGTTTTCGATGGAAGTGCCCTCCCCAAATTTTTTAAAAATATTTTTAAAAATATTTTTGTTGCGATCTCGGAAAAGTATGGTTTTGGTTGGATTTCACCAGTTTTTCCGAAAACTGGCCAAATCTTGCTAGAACCATGCTGAAATGTGGGCAATTACAGGAAAGCTTGGTTTTGGCTGGATTTTTCCGGTTTTTTCGAAAATAGGACGTATCAAGCAGAAACCCTGGTGAAACGTGGCCGCTCATGGGAAAGTTCGGTTCTGGCGAGATTTCCCAGTTTTTTTGAAAACTGGACGTATCAAGCAGAAACATGGGCGATTA
>JASFAX010000249.1:27500-30000 GCA_030737875.1 Allium sativum | reverse complement strand
TTGGCACTCAAAAAAGGCTTAAAAACATGGTGAAACATTGAATTTTTACGTGTGCTCATCGGCTTGGCACGCCTTGGATTTGGCAAAGTACCAGATCTGGCACTTGGCAAAGTACCAGGTTTGCCAAAGTACCAGCTGAAAAATACGGTGAAACATCGAATTTTCGCGTGTGCTAATCGGGCTCGGCACGCCTTGGATTTGGCAAAGTACCAAATTTGCCAAAGTACCAAATTTGCCAAAGTACCCAGATTTTGGCACTCAAAAAAGACTGAAAAACATGGTAAAACATTGGATTTTCACGTGTGCGCATCGGGCTCGGCACGGCTTGGTTTTGGCAAAGTACCAGGTTTGGCAAAGTACCAGATTTGGCACTTTGCAAAGTACCAGATTTGGCACTCAAAAAGGGCTTAAAAACACGGTGAAACATCGAATTTTCACGTGTGCTAATCGGGCTCCGCACGCCTTGGATTTGCAAAGTACCAGATTTGGCACTTGGCAAAGTACCAGGTTTGCCAAAGTACCAGGCTGAAAAACACGGTGAAACATTGAATTTCACGTGTGCTAATCGGCGCTCCGCACGCCTTGATTTGGCAAAGTACCAGATTTGGCACTTGGCAAAGTACCAGGTTTGCCAAAGTACCAGGGCTGAAAAACACGGTGAAACATTGAATTTTCACGTGTGCTAATCGGGCTCCGCACGGCCTTGCATTTGGCAAAGTACCAGATTTGCCAAAGTACCAGATTTGGCACTCAAAAAATGGTGAAAAACACGGTGAAACACTGGATTTTCACGTGTGCGCATCGAGCTTGGCACAGCTTGGATTTGGCAAAGTACAGATTTGGCACTTGGCAAAGTACCAGGTTTGCCAAAGTACCAGGCTGAAAAACACGGTGAAACATTGAATTTTCACGTGTGCTAATCGGGCTCCGCACGCCTTGCATTTGGCAAAGTACCAGATTTGGCACTTGGCAAAGTACCAGGTTGGCCAAAGTACCAGGCTGAAAAACACGGTGAAACATCGAATTTTCGCGTGTGCTAATCGGGCTCCGCACGCCTTGGATTTGGCAAAGTACCACATTTGCCAAAGTACCAGATTTGGCACTCAAAAAATGGTGAAAAACACGGTGAAACGTTAGATTTTCACGTGTGCTAATCGGGCTTGGCACAGCTTGGATTTGGCAAAGTATCAGATTTGGCACTTGGCAAAGTACCAGGTTGCCAAAGTACCAGGCTGAAAAACACGGTGAAACATTGAATTTTCACGTGTGCTAATCGGGCTCCGCACGCCTTGGATTTGGCAAAAGTACCAGATTTGACAAAGTACCAGATTTGGCACTTGGCAAAGTGCCAGATTCGGAAAACACATGCGGATCACTCAAAACCACAGTGACTACATGGCAAAATCACAAAAAAAAATGTGGTCGGATTTACCTACGTAGCAGAGACACTTTGGACTACCGGGGTCATATTAGGCTAAATTCCATATATTCCTATATTGGGGGGGAGGGTGAGGAGGAGGAAGGGGAAGGATTGACCAAAATGGATCAGGCAAAACGCAAGCTGAAACGTTGGTTGATCAACAAAATTTTGTTGTGTGGATTTTCGGAGAAATTTTTTTTTTTTTTTAAATATTTAAAAATATTAATTTTTAAATATTTTAAAAAAAAAAATTTAAAAAAAATTTTTTGAAATGTTTTCGATGGAAGTGCCCTCCCCAAATTTTTTAAAAATATTTTTAAAAATATTTTTGTTGCGATCTCGGAAAGTATGGTTTTGGTTGGATTTCACCAGTTTTTCCGAAAACTGGCCAAATCTTGCTAGAACCATGCTGAAATGTGGGCAATTACAGGAAAGCTTGGTTTTGGCTGGATTTTTCCGGTTTTTTCGAAAATAGGACGTATCAAGCAGAAACCCTGGTGAAACGTGGCCGCTCATGGGAAAGTTCGGTTCTGGCGAGATTTCCCAGTTTTTTTGAAAACTGGACGTATCAAGCAGAAACATGGGCGATTACGGGAATCTTTGGTTTCCGCGAGATTTTCCTATTTTCTCGAAAACGGGACTGATCAGGAAGAAACCATGCTGAAACGTGGGCGATATCTCGGAAAAGTTTGGTTTTGGTTGGATTTCACCAGTTTTTCCGAAAACTGGCCAAATCTAGCTAGAACCATGCTGAAATGTGTGGGCAATTACAGGAAAGCTTGGTTTTAGTTGGATTTTTCCGGTTTTTTCGAAAATAGGACGTATCAAGCAGAAACCCTGGTGAAACGTGGCCGCTCATGGGAAAGTTCGGTTCTGGCGAGATTTCCCAGTTTTTTCGAAAACTGGACGTATCAAGCAGAAACGTGGGCGATTACGAGAATCTTTGGTTTCGGCGAGATTTTCCTATTTTCTCGAAAACGGGACTGATCAGGAAGAAACCATGCTGAAACGTGGGCGATTACAGGAAAGTTTGATTTTCGCTAGATTTCACCGATATTTTCGAAAATTGGGCGGATCAGG
>JASFAX010000249.1:17500-20000 GCA_030737875.1 Allium sativum | reverse complement strand
CAAGCATTTACCCGTGAAATTTACGAAACCTCCGCAGCGAAGCCTCAAACGCGATCGGTTGACCAGCTTTCTGGTAAAGGTGTTCGAGTTAATGGTGTTCACGTGTGCGCATCGGGCTTGGCACGTCTTGGATTTGGCAAATTACCAGATTTACCGAAGTAGAAGATTTGGCAAAGTACCAGGTTTGGCACTCAAAAAAGGCTTGAAAACACGGTGAAACATTGGATTTTCACGTGTGCTCATCGGGCTTGGCACGACTTGGATTTGGCGAATTACCAGATTTAGCACTTGACAAAGTACCAGGTTTGCCAAAGTACCAGGCTGAAAAACACGGTGAAACACTGGATATCGACGTGTGCACATCGGGCTTGGCACGCCTTGGATTTGGCAAAGTACCAGATTTGGCACTCAAAAAATAGTGAAAAACAAGGTGAAACATTGGATTTTCACGTGTGCGCATCGGGCTCGGCACGGCTTCGTTTTGGCAAAGTACCAGGTTTGGCAAAGTACCAGATTCGGCACTTTGCAAAGTACCGGATTTGGCACTCAAAAAAGGCTTAAAAACATGGTGAAACATTGAATTTTTACGTGTGCTCATCGGGCTTGGCACGCCTTGGATTTGGCAAAGTACCAGATCTGGCACTTGGCAAAGTACCAGGTTTGCCAAAGTACCAGGCTGAAAAATACGGTGAAACATCGAATTTTCGCGTGTGCTAATCGGGCTCGGCACGCCTTGGATTTGGCAAAGTACCAAATTTGCCAAAGTACCAGATTTTGGCACTCAAAAAAGACTGAAAAACACGGTGAAACACTTGATATCGACGTGTGCGCATCGGGCTTGGCACGCCTTGGATTTGGCAAAGTACCAGATTTGGCACTCAAAAAATAGTGAAAAACAAGGTGAAACATTGGATTTTCACGTGTGCGCATCGGGCTCGGCACGGCTTCGTTTTGGCAAAGTACCAGGTTTGGCAAAGTACCAGATTCGGCACTTTGCAAAGTACCGGATTTGGCACTCAAAAAAGGCTTAAAAACATGGTGAAACATTGAATTTTTACGTGTGCTCATCGGGCTTGGCACGCCTTGGATTTGGCAAAGTACCAGATCTGGCACTTGGCAAAGTACCAGGTTTGCCAAAGTACCAGGCTGAAAAATACGGTGAAACATCGAATTTTCGCGTGTGCTAATCGGGCTCGGCACGCCTTGGATTTGGCAAAGTACCAAATTTGCCAAAGTACCAAATTTGCCAAAGTACCAGATTTTGGCACTCAAAAAAGACTGAAAAACATGGTAAAACATTGGATTTTCACGTGTGCGCATCGGGCTCGGCACGGCTTGGTTTTGGCAAAGTACCAGGTTTGGCAAAGTACCAGATTTGGCACTTTGCAAAGTACCAGATTTGGCACTCAAAAAGGGCTTAAAAACACGGTGAAACATCGAATTTTCACGTGTGCTAATCGGGCTCCGCACGCCTTGGATTTGGCAAAGTACCAGATTTGGCACTTGGCAAAGTACCAGGTTTGCCAAAGTACCAGGCTGAAAAACACGGTGAAACATTGAATTTTCACGTGTGCTAATCGGGCTCCGCACGCCTTGGATTTGGCAAAGTACCAGATTTGGCACTTGGCAAAGTACCAGGTTTGCCAAAGTACCAGGCTGAAAAACACGGTGAAACATTGAATTTTCACGTGTGCTAATCGGGCTCCGCACGCCTTGCATTTGGCAAAGTACCAGATTTGCCAAAGTACCAGATTTGGCACTCAAAAAATGGTGAAAAACACGGTGAAACACTGGATTTTCACGTGTGCGCATCGAGCTTGGCACAGCTTGGATTTGGCAAAGTACCAGATTTGGCACTTGGCAAAGTACCAGGTTTGCCAAAGTACCAGGCTGAAAAACACGGTGAAACATTGAATTTTCACGTGTGCTAATCGGGCTCCGCACGCCTTGCATTTGGCAAAGTACCAGATTTGGCACTTGGCAAAGTACCAGGTTGGCCAAAGTACCAGGCTGAAAAACACGGTGAAACATCGAATTTTCGCGTGTGCTAATCGGGCTCCGCACGCCTTGGATTTGGCAAAGTACCACATTTGCCAAAGTACCAGATTTGGCACTCAAAAAATGGTGAAAAACACGGTGAAACGTTAGATTTTCACGTGTGCTAATCGGGCTTGGCACAGCTTGGATTTGGCAAAGTATCAGATTTGGCACTTGGCAAAGTACCAGGTTTGCCAAAGTACCAGGCTGAAAAACACGGTGAAACATTGAATTTTCACGTGTGCTAATCGGGCTCCGCACGCCTTGGATTTGGCAAAGTACCAGATTTGACAAAGTACCAGATTTGGCACTTGGCAAAGTGCCAGATTCGGAAAACACATGCGGATCACTCAAAACCACAGTGACTACATGGCAAAATCACAAAAAAAAATGTGGTCGGATTTACCTACGTAGCAGAGACACTTTGGACTACCGGGGTCATATTAGGCTAAATTCCATATAT
>JASFAX010002400.1:0-46112 GCA_030737875.1 Allium sativum | reverse complement strand
CCGCGTATATTAAAAACAAATGTTACACAAACACAACATACGCCTCATTCCAATTCATTAGTCACAAACCGCAAATTAGCAAGAGAACAATTTCCTAAACATTAACCCCGAAGGCCGAAACCAACATCAGATCAATACCTAGGAAACCATTCTTCTTAGCCAACCTACAGCTAGTTTCTAAATTTCACATTCTTAGGGAAAGGTTCCCATTAATTTTATCCAAGATAAATTCTTTAAAATTTATCCTATAATCTTCCTTTGGATGTCGTTTCAAACCAAATTATGGTTTTTCTAAACTAGTCGAGATTAGCGAACCACACCGAAGTAATTATTTATTTTATTTCCCAATCCCAACCTATTCATCTCATGAAGCAAAACTGGTAATACTCCATATCTAACACCACGGTGTTATCGGTAAAATTAATTACCATTTCACGTTCAAATATAATTAAAGATTTAACTATCGCTTTGGAGCAAAACTGGTGATACTCCATTCCTGCTTATTTTCTAAATTTGATAATTTAGATTATCCATTCGCATTTCAATCTAATTGCAGATTTGTTAAACTCCTTTTACTAGGTTAAAGAACTAGGTGTTATTTAAAACACAGCTCACGATAAACCCAAATCACATTCTATTTATTATCGGGTTAAAGAACTAGTGTTATTTAAAACACAGTTCACGATAAACACATTTCAAATCCAATCAAATATATTAGAAATCCCGATTATTTAAAACCCCTTTTAAATCCAATTTATTTATTTAAAAATAATTAGGTTTTAAATTTAGTTCAAAACTAGTTCATTTCGATAAAAATCTATTTTTATCTTTTCAAATATGGAGTTTTTCATCCCAAATTTTCCCAAATCATTTCTTATGATTTTACATAAATTATTACTATTTTTAATAATTTTATCAAGGCCCGTACAGTCGATTTCCAACAATGGCCATCGAACTGCACTTACATCGACCTTTTCCAAATTTGATTTGGACGTATCTCCAAATCCAACCGTTAGATTTTGAATTTCTAATATTCACTAGAAAGCTCTTTTCGATACGAACCCATCGGTTCCGGTTTTAGGAGAATCCGATGGTCGGATCTCCCGTAATGTCCGTTTGAAATAAATGGTCGAAATTCACGAACTCCCGCGGCGCGGCGCGTTCGATTCAGGCCATTATATAATATATATAATATATATTTCATCGATTTCTATTTAAAACGAATTATATAAATAGTTTTAAATTCGTTTCAAAAGCAATTTCAACTTCCATTTCAATTCAAATCAAAATTGAATTCTTCTTTATAAATTCGTTTTAAAATTCATTTCTATTCAATTCAAATTTCAATTAAATTTGAATTCATTTCAATTCGCTTTCAATTCAATTTGAATTCGTTTTCAATTCAATTTGAATTCGTTTTCCATTCAATTCAATTTAAATTGGTTTTATATTCGATTCAAATTCATTTTCTATTCAAATCAAATTCGTTTCGTTTTATATTTGAATCAAATTCATTACATATTCAATTGAAATCAAATTGGTTTTCTATTCCATTCAATTCGAAATCGTTTTATATTCAATTCATTTCGAAATCGTTATATATTCAATTCATTTCGAAATCGTTATATATTCAATTCATTTCGAAATCGTTATATATTCAACACGGCTTTATATATTCTATTTCAAATATTTCTTTTTGTCAACACACGACTAATCTCAACGAATGAGTACCGTCCATGTGTGACTATTTTTGTTAAAATACTTCGTTCAACACATGACTAATCTCAACGGATGAGTACAGTCAACACATGAACCTTTATTTTATATTGATAAAGATGTAAATTTTATTATAAAAATAATTCGTTCAACACATGACCAATCTCAATGGATGAGTACTGTCAACACATGAACCTTTATTTTATATTGATAAAGATGTAATTTTTATTATAAAAATATTTCGTTCAACACATGACTGATCTCAACGGATGAGTACAGTCAACACATGAACCTTTACTTTATATTGATAAAGATGTAAATTTTATTATAAAAATATTTCGTTCAACACATGACTGATCTCAACGGATGAGTACAGTCAACACATGAACCTTTATTTTATATTATTCTTTATCTTCTAAATTGGAATGAGGCCCAATCAATCACCATATAGTGTTAACTATATGGATTTTCATACATCACATGTATATAATAGCATTGAAAAATAATCAACCATCAACCAAAGTGCACTACACTGTATAAGCATCAAATATAGATATCTAACGCTTATAACAGCCTGTCAATCAATCGATCGACATATTTAATCAATTAGGATGAGTGAACTTCATATTTCATCCCAACACCCGTGTGGGGTTTCAAACAATCAAACACATATTTTATTTGTGCAGTTGGGCGATGTGTAAAATTTATCGTCCCAATCAATGTCATTCAAATAGGTGTACATAAACAAACCGTCTGGTCTGTAAATGAATATTTTATTTTATTCACTTTCACGTTAAAAATTATAATTTTAACGATAAAACATTTTATTTCAACATATGAATTTCTATCCAGTTCATTTATTCAATAAAAATGATATTTTTATTTTTCTAACATATTTTTAGAAAATTTCGGCGGCATAACGGCACGATACTAGAAACGGGACAAGGCCTAGCCTTATCCCCGGTCTAGTGAAGGCCCACGCCATTCACACATCAATCAAATCACTTTCGTTATGCAAACCACAAAATTTGGAGTAAGAGTCTAACCCAGCCTTACTCCTTCGCCTTATAACGGCGCACGTCTAAACCTAACCCATTTATCGATTCGATTTTCCACACCACAAACCACACTCAAACCAATATCGCAATCAATCACCAAACAGCCAAACAAACAAGTCCATGGTCTGTGGACGATTGTGTCGGGTGCTACTAAACACCGTCTGCATCCTAGTATATATATATAACTAGAAAATAAATTGAAGAGTGAGAAATTCTCACCAAAAGCTATCCAACTTCACGACACTCCTATTGCAGAGATCGTCGTCGTTCTCGCCCTTTTTGTCAGCTTCGTTGTCGTAGCCACTACATATGTAAAAATCGAATTTTTACTTCGCTATTCAATATATAAAAATCGAAGTTTTACTTTGCTATTCAATATATAAAAATCGAATTTTTACTACTATGTTATATAGATAAAAATTATATTTTCAACACGCTATTTTCTATATAAAGATTTCGCCTTTTTAAATTTAAAGATTTCGCCTTTTTAAATTTAAAGATTTCACCTTTTTAAATTTAAAGATTTCCCCTTTTTAAATTTAAAGATTTCACCTTTTTAAATTTAAAGATTTCACCTTTTTAAATTTAAAGATTTCACCTTTTCGAAAATATAGATTTCATCATTATAAAAATCATCACTTTACTTCAACGTATATAAAATAAAAATCAGATTTTCATTTCGCTACATATACAAAGATGATATTTTTATATTCTCTATCCTATAAAGATTATATTTTTAATACTTTAAAAATATAAAAATCATATTTTTAATATTTCTATATAGTAAAGACTATATTTTTAATTCTTAAAAAATATAAAAACTATATTTTTATTACTTTAAAAATATAAAAATCCAATTTTTAACCTTCCTATCATATAAAATTTATATTTTTAACAAATATAAAAATCGAATCTTTTTGTTTATAAACATCTAACTTTCGCTATTTTAAAAATCTTTCTTGATTTAAATAAACTAAATAAACTAATTATTTTAACTAAATTACTAAATGAAATAAATGTAAAACTTACAGTCAAATCAGAAAAAAAAGGGGGGAGGTTTCCTTTTGCTGCGTTCAGATTTGAGGGAGGCGGGGTCGGATTGGGGTTCGTGGAGGTGGTTGACGCAAGGCCAGAGGGGGTGCGTGGGCTGAGGGGAGTTGGCGGGGCTGGTCATCGTCGGAAGGGGGTGCTTCAAGGTGTTGCATCGGCTATTGGGGAGGTAGGTAGAGGCGGTCGAACTCGAGGCGGCGACGATGGAGCTCTGGTGGTAGGCTAGGGCACGCGGATCCGGGTCTTGCGTTCGAGCTGGGGAAGGGTGGAAGCAGGAGGAGGTGAAGCAGGAGTGGGGGTAGGCGCCGGCTCCGTCGAGGCGCGGTGGCGACGTCGAGGGTGGCTATTCCGTTCGTTCCCCCCCCCTTTTTTTAATTTTATTCTCGATCTGAAGATAGAAGAGAGATGGAAGAGAGAGTCAACGGGGTTATATATATTTAATTATTTTTAAATTCAAAAAGAAACTTTTTATTTCAAACTCGAAATCAAACCCACCGACTATCGTCCCCAGCGTATTACCCCCGTTCCGAACACAATGAGATATGTATCGTCAGCTGATTCGGCTGTTACAATCAGTTTCTGTTAAATTTACATTTAAATCACTATATTGAATTTTAAACGTACATTTCAAATTACCGGGGTCACATACTAACTCTAAAAATTCTCGAAAAATATTTTCTAGCTTCGTATTGACGATACGGTCCTAACAAAACTAGTTTCGTTGAATTCTGAGACCGTTGGAAAAATGGCCAATTTCCAGTCGATTAAAATCAACTGAAACTGGTCAAACGCATTTTCCTTTACCACGCTCACATATTGATTCGAAAAATTATGAAATTTGGAATCTAGCAATAATTCGACATCATGGACCCAACAAAACTGGTTTCGTCGAAATTCGAAGTCATTTGCAAAATGTCCATTTTTGAGGGCCTGAATTCCATAGCGACTATTCAGAATTTTCAACTGGACATATCTTTTGATTCCCGCTATGAAATCTGGATTTGTCGGATTCGTTGGAAAGATATTCACTATTAGATCCTAATGTTTTTGGTTTCACTAAAATCTGGATTGTTTTGCACCCGGTACATTCAATTGAAGTTTGAAATCGAATTATCGAACTACCGCGCCATTTTCAATTCCTTTTATAATTATAAATAAATATTTATATTCAAACGACGACGTATATAATATATACGTTCGAATTATATTCAAAATAAATTTTCTCGTCGATATTATTTAAAATAATCTATTTTAAATCTTCGAAATTCGCTAAAATTGCCAAAATAAAAATTTTAAACTGGCCCAGATTTTCCGGGTTATTACAATGCGTTACTTTAAAATAATCGTTATTTTAAAATATTCATTCCTTCTTAATTGGAGTGAGACATAGTCAATTACCATATGATTTGATTATATGGTTTTCATACAATACATGTGTACAACAATAATGATAAACAATCAACCAACATCCATAGTGCATTCTACACTGCATAAGCATCAAATATAAATATTTAACGCTTATAACAGCTTGTCAATGAATCGATCGACATACCACTAATTACTGGGATTAGTGTATGTTCAATATCACCCTAATACCCGTGTGGGGTTTTCAAACAACAGACACAGATTTATTTGTGCATTTGGGCGATGTGTAAAATTTATCGTCCCAATCAATATCAGTCAAATGTGTGTACATAAACAAATCATCCGATTTGTTTATAAATATTTATTTTATTTATATACACGTTAAAAAATATATTTTTAACTATAAAATGTTTTTAACTATAAAATATTTTATTCCATTTCACATCACAACAATCAATTTTCACAACATAACCAAACAAACAAACAAGTCGTCCATGGTCTGTGGACAACGGGTGTCGGGTGCTGCTAAACACCGTCTGCATCCTAGTATATATTTTAACTGGAAAATAAAATAAAAATGAGAAGTTCTCACCTTGGAGTTCCACTCCGTCGTTCTTTAATTGTCAATCTATGTAGCATACCTATGTTAAAAATTATATTTTTAACCGATCAGTAATTATTTCTTTGTATGATTATTCTACAAACAACATACATAGGCTAAAAATTACATTTTTATCTTTCTAAAAATATTTTCATATTTTTATAACAAATCTACATAAATAAAAATCATATTTTTGCTTTGCTACATATATGATAAAAATCACATTTTTATATCTCCACTTCATATATAAAAATTGTATTTATATCCTATTGCTACATATATAAAGATCAAATTTTTATTTCTCTACAACATTATAAAAATCTTATTTTTATGATGCTACTGCATCTATAAAAATCTTATCTTTTTAAACAATAAATATCAATTCTTTTTATCGCTTCTTCATATACAAAACATCACACTTTTATATAACGATGTATATAATATAAAACATATTTTTATCTTCATAAAAATATTTCAAAATGCGATAAAAATTATATTTTTATCTACATAAAAATTAAATATTTCTCTACATAAAAATCAAATCTTTCCAACGTTAAAGATCCAATATTTTCTATATTAAAGATCATACCCTTTCTATGTATAAAAATCTAACATTTTCTATGTATAAAAATCTTACCTTTTAATCATAAAATAATAGCTTTTTAGAATTAAAAATCATAACTTTTTATAATTAAAAAAACCCAAGTTTTCCTACATTAAAATATGGATTTCAATCAATTCCTATTGGCTATAAAAATAAGTAAAAAGAAAATTATAAAATAAAATAAAGAAAACACTTACAGGGTTTTTTCTTCTAGCGAGGGGGGGTCTTAGCGTCGGCGCTGGTACTGAGGGGGGGCTTGGTGTCGGAATTGGGTCAAGGGGGGCGGCGGTAGGGTTTTGGATTCGTCGAATTGGGAGCTGGATGGAAGAGCGCGAGGGAGGGAGAGGGTTACTGGAGATGGCGGCGGCGGCGCGACATCTCGGGGGAGCCACCGATGATGGGCGGCAGTGGCTAGGTCACCGCGTTTTCCCCTATTTTTTATTTGATTTGAAAAAAGTAAACGGGGGAGGGGGGCTGGGAGAGAGTACAGAGAGAGAGAGAGATTTTTTATATACATATTTTTAATTTAATTTCAAAACGGTACTTTTTATTTTGAACTCAAAATCAAACCCACCGACTGTCGTCCATAGCAAACTACCCTCATTCTGAACGCAATGGGATATGTCCCGTAAGCCAATTCGATTGTTTCAATCTGTTTTAGTAAAAATCAAAATATAAACCTATATATTGAATTCGAACACACATTTCAACTTACCGGGGACACATAGGACTCTAAAAATTCCTAAAAAATATTTTATAGCTTCGTATTGACGATACAATTCTACCAAAACTAATTTCGCCAAATTTGGAGACCGTTTGAAAAATGGTCGTTTTCTGGTCGATCTAAATTGACTAAAACTGTCGCCACACTCAAATATTAATTCAGAAAATTATGAATTTTGGAATCTAGCAATAACTTGACATCCCTATGCAACAAAAGTTGTTTCGTCAAAAACGGGGGTCGTTTGCAAAATTTCCATTTTTAAGGGCCAAAATTCCATAGTGACTATTCTGAATTTTCAACTGGACATAACTTCTTATTCCCGCTATGAAATTTCAATTTTTCGGATTCGTTGGAAAGATATTTTCAGATAGATTCTAATATTTTTGGTTTCGCTAAAATCCGGTTTATTTCGAATCCTGTACATTCGTTTGGAATTTGAAATCGAATTTTCAAACTACCGCGCTTCCCTTTTATAATTAAAAATAAATAATTATATTCTAATGTTGATTCAAATAAATATATACATTCTAACTCTATTAAAAATAAATTAGTTGTCGTTATTATTTAAAATAAATCATTTTAAATATTCAAAATTCAATAAAATTTCCAAAATAAAATTTTTAATTTGGTTCAGATTTTCCGGGTTGTTACAATTAATAGAAAGAAGTTAGAGGGGGAGAAATAGAAAGAAAGAAAGTTAGAATAGAAGTAGAAGAACACAACTGAACAAAAATGAGAGTAAATACATATCTCACAACGGAACGAATAAAATATATTATACAAAATAACTATTTTAAATATAAACTAATAACTGTATAAGCATACCATTTCATAGTACAACTCATAATATCACAACGGAAATAAACTTTGTATACAACCAATGTTGAAGCCTCCTGCTCCAAGCTCCTCCAAATATCTGTAAAATCCGACTACTTGGCTGCATGTATAAATTTGGGCATCCAAGAGTTTAGGGTAAACAAGAAAAAATAAACTATGGGTTAGTCATGGGACTGGTGTTAGTAAACTCCAATCATTTCGATTTAACTTTTCAAAATCCTTTTCAAAAGAAAGGAAAATCGCAAGACCGATCCATACATAAACACGGATGATTTTTACCTTACGATGACCTAAAACATTTCTTAAAATCAATACTTATCTGATATTGTAATAATGTCTAAATCAAGTAAATAACAATCTAGTAGAATGCATACATCTCACGCTCCACATATATAATATACAATAAAAAACCGCTGGCTCTTATTGGAGAATGGATTTCCCATTATGACATGGTATGGAACCACCTTCTAATCAGTGTACTCTAGGGGGATACACTGGATTTCAACAATAACATCTTGCTACTCAGCCACACATGACGGGCCATTCATTTTTCTTGAATGTTCTGAATATATTGTCACCTTATGGTTGGTTTACCAACATAACCATCCTGGGAGATACAAAAGGAAAAGAAGTAACAAACTGAATATTCTCTAGATGGTGACAGTATACCTAATTGGGTGCTGAGACGACCCAAACTCACCCTTATGGGAAAGCCCGGATTGAATTGAGAACAAGACAAATCAGAACACAAACAAAAGAACATTTTATTGCTATTTACAACAATTTACATCAAAGTACAAGAATATATCAGAGTATAAATAAATATTACACAGAAAAATATCAGAGATTAAAATACATACCAGTGGAAATAAAATGTATAAATACAATGCGTAGCGGAAAATAATAACTAACACAACTGAAAGAAATACACGGATACAAAGCTTTTCGAATATAGTTCCAGCTGTAATCTAGGATCCTGGAAAGAGAAATCTGCAAAATCAGAACTACTAGCTGCCCGTGTGGAAAATATGGGCACCCAGAGTTTAGGTTAAAACAATAAACTCCGAGTCAGCCATGGAACAGGTGTGAGAACTAAAACAGTAATTTGAAACTTTACTTTTAAAATAAGGTAAAACAAGGGACCACACCGTATAACACGGAACGGGTTTACCCCCAAGAATACCAGTGCCTAAAACAAACAACGCAATGCTAAATAAAGAAAAATGAAGCTATTATAGGACTTAGGTCCCATCACACAATGAATGCAGTCGAGGATAGAGTTTTACCTTATAATAGCCAAATATGCTTGGTACGTTTTAAAACAAATCTTTTATTATTACTATAAGTGAAGAAATCAACTTCAAATATAATGTATCAATCGTAGATGGCATGAGCGCCCCATTTCACTATGTCGCCATATATAATATACAATGAAAACAGTAAAATGTCATATTGAAAGTTTGGATTTCCGTCATGGTGGCTCCTGATCCGAAAGATCTATCGCGTAGTGCAATTCCCAACGGTTTACGTCGCAGGCATGTGAAAAGGCCGTAATGCACATTCGCGCTATTCAGGAAACAAGTTACTGTGGCTTACGTCCAAGTATTGGAAAACACCGCTAACTCTATCCATCTAGGAATCGGGGGTATGCCCTATCCCTATTGGTGTGAGGTGACCACACCCTGTATCACCTCAGTGGACCGAATCCATGACAACCCATAGGATGCCTATCCTCATCTCTAAAGTATACCGATCAAACCATCAGTTTACCACCATACCGATGTGTGAGGCTCGCGAATTAACGATACACAAAGCTGTGGTATTTAAAGCTGTGCTTTGATCATCATCCACTAAGCTTTGCTTTTCAACAAAAGCTTGGATCATTACTTCTCAGCATGCCACACTGCCAATCCATACTGTACCACTGATTTCTGCCGATATATAACATCTGAACTCGTACGTCTCATTGAAGGGTGTTAACCAAGAGAATAAATTCTCCACCACCAAGAAGATATATATATTTAGTAGAGATCAACGAATACGGCATAAAGGAATACATTGCCAAACACACCATCCATATACAAGTCCCGTATGTCCAATACAGGAGAGAGGCCCTCGCATATCCGAACAATCAGCAAGTACATCCGGATGGCTACCACTGTAGCCCCTTTAAGGTAGCTACTCCAATCATGGGCATCAGTAGCAACCCATCCGTTCGATGTGAAGATCATCGGTCTTGCAACGTCTTCAATCTCTTCGACTTTTCGACAAATAGTTATTCAGAATGGGTTAAATCCATCCTTTCCAAATAACTCGCATATCTTATAATCAAGTGCTATAACAACACGTCATACACCTCATTCCAATCCAGAATATTCTTTTATTCAAATATTCACATCTTTAGGGAAATGTTCCCGTTAATTTTATCAAAGATGAATTCTTTAAATTTAATCTGTAATCTTCCTTTGGATATCATTACAAAAGATTTCATTGTCTTTTCAATTCTAAACCAAATTAAGGTTTTCCAAGATGGGATTAGCGAACCTTACCAAAGTAATCATTTGTTTATTTTCCCAACCCCAACCTATTCATCCCATGGAGCAAACAGGTAATACTCCATATCTAACACCACGGTGTTATCGGTAAAAATTAGTCACCATTTCACGTTCAAATCTAATTAAAGATTTGACTATCGCTTGGAGAAAAACCGGTGATACTCCATTCTCGATCATTTTCTTGAATTGATAATTTTAATTATCACACTCACTTTTCAATCTAATTAAAGATTCATTAAAACTCCGTTTATTTTTAATCTCCCCAAAAATCAATATTAATGATTATTTAACTTTGGGCAATCAAACATGCTGCATCGATAATCTACACCGTACCATTGATTTCTGCCGATATATAATCTCTAAGTTCGTACGTCTTAGAGAAGGGTGTTAAGAAAGAGAATAAATTCTCCTCCACCAAACAGATATGTACTTAGCAGAGATCAAGGAATACAGTATTGAAATACAATGTTAGACTCCTCTCTTTAACTGGGTTAAAGAACTAATGTCAATTAAAATACAGTTCACAAAAAACCCAAAATCACATTCCATTAATTATGGAATCTTCACGAAAAACAAATCAATATATATAATCAATATAAATTTTCGTGTCCGCCTAATAATATAAATGGAATGATGATGAAGCCTTTTAAATTCTATATACATTAACAGTCTTCCTTCACAGAAGCTCATCTCGATTATTACCAAATCAAATTCCATTCAATTCCAATTCAATATATTAAATTGGAAATATTTACTTTGGAAAATTCTATTAATCTTAATTAAAAGATTATAAATTCCAAATCATATTCTTCATTATTAATTGGGTTAAAGAACGAGTGTTATTTAAAACATCGTTCACGATAAATCCAAAAATCCAATTCTGTTATTCAATTCAAATTAAATATTAATTAATTAGAAAACTTCACTAAATCTTAATTTAAAGATTTATTATTTTCTCAACTGGGTTTATGAACAGTGTTAATGAAGACACCATTCACGACAAACCCAAAATCCAATATCAATCCAATTAAATATTAATTAATTGGTAAAATTCCCTAAATCTTAATTAAAAGATTTATTCTTTTATCAACTGGGTTTAAGAACAGTGTTATTAAAGACTCCATTCACGACAAACCCAAAATCCAATTTAATATCAAATACAAGGCTCTGAATAGAAATTATATCGGCTTATATTTAATATCAAATTCTGAAACCAAGCAATATCGTATTGGGAATAATGATATATATATCTTCCAAATTCCACAATAATATCCGTATAATCGTGGAATACAATATCGAAATATTCTGAAGATTATTTCCATTCCAATTTAATCATTGGAAAATTCTAGTTATTTTAAAACCATTTTCAAATCGAATTTATTTATTTCTAAAAATAATTGGATCATTATTTTAGTTAATAACTAGTTCATTTCGATAAAAATATATTTTTATCTTTTCAAAACTGGAATTTTTCATCCAAAATCTTTCCAAATCATTTATTATGAGTTTACATAATTTTTCCATATTTTTTTTAATAATTTTATTAAGGCCTGTACCGTCGGTTTCCAATAACGGCCAGCGAACTGCATTCATAGCGACCTTTTTTGAAATTAATTTGGACATATCTCCGAATCTAACAGTTAGAATTCAAATCTATTGTATTAATTAGAAAGCTCTTTTCGATACGAACCCAACGGTTCCTGTTTTAGGAGAATTCGATGGTCGGATCCCTCGTAACATCCATTTGAAGTTAATAGTCGAAATTTTCGAACGGTCGCTGCGCGGCGAGTTCTAATCAGGCCATTATATATTTCATCTATTTCTATTTAAAACATATTTTATAAATCATTTTAAATTCGATTTAAAAACGATATCCACTTCCATTTCAATTTCAAATCAAAACTGAATATTGCATTATAAATTCGTTTTAAATTCATTTTAAAATGATTTCAATTTGATTTTCAAATTTAAATCAAAATTGAATATTCCATTATAAATTCACTTAAAATCATTTTAAAGTGATTTCCATTTCATTTTCAAATTTAAATCAAATTAGACTATTCCTTATAAATTCGTTTTAAAATGATTTCCATTTCATTTTCAAATTTAAATCAAAATTTGAATATTCCTTATCATTATAATATTAAAATGATACTATTTTCAAAATATCAGATTTTGAAATCACTTTTCGATATTCATTATAAAATGAATAAAATCGACAAAAATCCCGTTCGTGTTAAAATGGCATTTAACTACTTAACACGGCTTCATATTTCAATATTCAATAAATATTATTTTAAAATATTCAATAATTCTGAACTGGAATCAGACTCAATCAATTACCATATAATTTCAGTTATATGGATATCATACATCTTGTGTATACAACAATAATGATAAACAATCATTAAAAATTCAAACAACATCCAGAGTGCAATTTACAACTACATAAGCATTATTTGTGTAGTTGGGCGATGTGTAAAATTTATCATCCCAATCAATATCAGATAAATAAGTGTACATAAACAAACCTTCGGTCACAATCCAAACAAACAATCAACTGGTCCGTACAATAAATAGTGTCGGGGGCTTCTAATCCCCGTCTGCATCCTAGTATATATTAACTGTAAAATATTTTGAGTGTGAGAGAGTTCTCACATTCATTCCCACTCCGCCATTCTTTTATTTTTGAATTTCTGTTCTGCTTGAATTTGAATTTGCCTCTAATTCTGGTTTGCTTCGAATTTGACTCGGTTAGTCTTATTGTGAAGCTCCCATCCCCACGATGCTAACGGATCTTGTTTCATGCGATTTGGAATTCGTATGAGAAGGATATAATTTTATAAACGTTAATGACATTTTTCAAAATTAATTAACAAAGAAATAAAAATTAAAATCTTCATCCTCTTTTAAAACATAGGCCAATGCGATTTTCAGACCTCAAAACCTAGGGCTCGATCTTGCGAGCAAACCACTACGACCGAAGATGATCGGATGCCACCTCGAAAACCGCCTTCGCACTAGCTTCTTGGGACCACCAACCTTAGGGAACTCGATGGTCTACGGAGGTCGGAATTCACCTCTGAACGGCGGTGGGTTGACCTGGGTTTTCTCTCTCCACGCGACCCAAGAAATGATCAGATCAGTTGGGATTTGAAGATCGAATCTCGCTCTACAGTTTTGGTTTTGATGATTTCGAATTCCACTTTAAGGATTGAAAGTAATTTGATCGAAGAATCGAGAGCAAAATCACCGTTCGATATGAACTGGTGGTGGAAACATAAAAAAAGGAATTAGGGTTTTAAAAACGAATTTCTATTAGCCAGAAAATAATATTTATAATTTTAACTTCCAAAAATACCCGTGTATCGATACTAACTCCAAATCAAACCCAACGACTATCACCCCCAGCTAAATACCCCCATTCCGGACACATGGGATATGTTTCGTAAGCCAATTCTAATGTTTTGATTAGTTTTTCTTTAGATTAAAATATAAATCAATATATATTGAATTTGAACGTATATTTTAATTTACCGGGGCCACATACTGACTCCAAAAATTCCCGAAAAATAAATATAGGTATGTTTTGACGATACAGTCCTAACAAAATTAATTTCGTCGAATTTGGAGACCGTTTGAAAGATGTTCATTTTCTGGTCGATCCAATTCAAATTTAAATTACCAAACACATTTAAATTTACTGCGCTCACATATTAAATCCAAAAATTATGAAATTTGAAACTTAGCAATAATTTGACAATTGGGATCTAACAAAAGTGGTGTCGTCGAAAATAGAGGTCGTTTGGAAAATGGTTATTTATTATATTATATTAAATTCCATTGCGACTATTTCAAATTTAAAACTGGTCATAACTTTCAATTCCCGTTATGAAATTTTGATTTTTCACATTTTTGGAAAGATATTTTCAAACAGATTCAAATATTTCTGGTTTTACTGAAATCCGGTTTATTTTGAATCCTGTACATTCAATTGACATTTGAAATCGAATTTTCAAACTACCACGTCATTTAAACTACTTTTATAATTAAAATAAATTTATTTGTTTTAACTTCGATTTAAATAAATTTTTAGTCACTATTATTTAAAATAATTCATTTTGTTTATTCAAAATCAATTACAATAGATAAAATAAAAAATTTAAATTAGTTATGAAAATCCGGGTTGTTACAGGTGCGACCCACTTAGCCATGCTGCTTGCCCAATTTTTGTCATTTCCCAGTTGATGAGGCTTGAGGTCATATTGTATCTTTCGACAGATCACACCTTCATTTACTTTGAATGCCACATCGTCATACCCGCCAAATCACAAATTGATTTCCCTAAAAATACCACGGGTATAAAGCTAAGAGAAACGAATTCCTCCGCCACCAAACATGAATATGTTTGAAGAGATCAACTTACGCGATCTATTAAATATACTCTGTCAGATATTTATCCATACACATTGTCCTAGGACTGGACAAACCCAAGGCACTATTCCATAAATCCATCTTAGGCAAATTCTGCCTAGGATTGCCAGAACAACCCTTGCATAAACTTCATCTTCAATTACCTTCATCATATTTGATTCGCAACGCTAATGCTCATACGGAGTGGTTTTCAGATAATAAATCCGATCTCGGTCTCTCCGTGTTGACAACGGAAATGGTCAAAAACTTTGATAGTCGGTTGTTTAACTATCAAAGGAAAACACCCATATAAACAACGATCTTATTTCCAAATGGAAACTATATCGATCAATCATAAATCAACACTCAGCCCTTTATTTTTAGTTTATCATTTCCAATTTCTTTTCAATATCTTTACCCAAATATTTCCCAACTCGTTTAGCCTCTCACGATTCTTGGAAAACAATTCCATATATTCACAACTACTTATTTTCCATATTTCCAAAATATAGATTATTAATATTGGAAAAGATTTCCATGTCTTATTCACGCACCACAATCCTTTTACATTCATCAGTCCCTAACCATAGACTAGTAAGAGAATAACTCCCTAAGTATCAACCCGGAAGGGGAAACCAACAATAGATCGATACTAAGAAAGCTATTCAATTTAATTAATGTCTAATCAGTTTCTAATTTCCAAAACTCCATTCTTAACTTAAAAATAATTTCATATTCTAATTCATAAACCCCATTTACAAGCTTCTCGTTAATTATAAATCAAGTTTATAATTAAATCTCGACTTCATATTTTACTATAATTTATTGGTTCCAAACCAAATCTTAATTAGCTTGTCAAATTCCAAATTATATAATATATAATTTCTAAAGATAGATTATTTTAAATAACATTCGACATCATCGAATTATACTTACAAATCCTTATGATATTTATTTAATTCTGTTCACATTTCGAGCATTAAAATAAATCTCATTGTTTCCCTTTTGGTAAAATGTTCCCATTTCCCATTTTAGTTCATCCTTGAACTTATATTTCCAAATTATTTCATCACAATCATTTCATCTGATTCCTAAGTATCGTTTATAAACCAAACTTCTTTTTTTAATATAATTAAACAAGCTACCATATTCTAGTCCATTCGAAACTAAATTTCTATTTTTAAAATAGATTTTCCCTTTTTAAAACCCAAATTCTTTTCCAATATATTCAAATATATTTTATGGTATTTAAAATTCAACTATTTCAGGTCAATGTTATTCAAACACCAAAAAACACACAATAATCCATCATGGATTATTTGACACATCATATAATGCAATATATATGAAAAACAACAATATAATTGTTGAGGGATCCCGTTGGATCCCTCCAACCTATTTCCCTGCATCCACAGATGTTAATCAATATGAATAGTACCAGTTTCAGATCAATAATAAATTAATCAGTATTAAATTAACGATTTATATATATAACCATATATATATAATTTCAACCAATTTATTAGCAAATCATCCAAACGATCATCACACACAGCATTCAATCATTTTTATCATATTACATAACGTTTATGAAATTATAAAAATGGACAGAGTTAGTGAGTTTACTCACCTTGGTCGTTAATCATTGAAAAATGATTAACGTTGGTCGATTTGAAGTAGACGTTTAATTATGCCATATATTGAAACGTGCTCCAAATCGTTATAGACTGGTTCCATTGTGTAGCCTGGGACTATATGATCCTAAAGGAACTTGTTTCATTAAATTTGGATAACGTATGCAAGGGTTATACGGTTTACAAGTTAACATTTTATACGATTAAAATTTTAAACATAAATTGTTTTAAATAGGACCTTACATTTATATTGGGCCAAACACTTATCTCCACCGTGCTTTCTTTCCACTACTGCGTTAATTACCTAACTCTTATTCTAACCCCAAAAATTTCAAAATGTCATTAGCTGTTTTAACTTAACATATATATAAAAATCAAAATAAAAACAAATGGGCCTTACGTTTATTTATTTTCTTGAACCATCCCCCCCACCATAAAAGCCACTGACCCTGACTTCCAAACCCGGCCCGCAAGAAATGAATACCTTCTTCCTTAAACCAACCATTTGAACTGCTCCTCTACATTGCACTTTCAAACGCCATCTCCACATTCTCAGCTCCACGGTTCAATCACAAAACCCATTATTTCTGTAACGGCGCCGATTTTCGATGCCTCGAAATTCATGTCATTATTGAAAGAATTTAGAAGATGAGATAGAAAAGATAGAACTAATATAATAGAAGAGTAAGAAGAACATCAGAATCTCATAGCGGAATTTAACAAATATAATATCACATCATATATTACATATCAGAGTTTGTTACATCATAGAATACTTCATACATCTTACATGGATACTAGCCCAACACAAACATTCATCTTGATACTTAGATATAGATATAACTGATAAGCTGACTCCATGAATTCCTGGACCAAAATACTTTAAAGGATTTCCATTCATCACCTGGATCACTTGTCTACTCATAACAATTGTTATGATTAGCCAAGAGTTAGGAAACACATAAAATAAACTCTGGGTCAGTCAGCGGACTGGTGTGAGTAAACACAGTTAAAAAGATTGTAAACAGGGGAATAAGGAATAGGGTTTTCCATTTGGACAGATTCATTTACTTTAGAAATCTTTAGACCAATCCATAACTAATATATGGATAATGACCCAAATATTTTATATCAAAACATTTGATATTACGATAGTTTTTGTCAAATAAATAACCATCTAGTGAAACACTTACATCTCAGGTTCACATATATATTATAAAATCAAAAGTCGCGGGCTCTTATTGGAGATTGGATTCCAACAAACAAGGTAGGGGAGCACCTGCCGATCAGTGTACTCTAGAGACGATACACTAGGGTTCAGCAAGAACGTCTTGCAACCTGGCCTCACATGACCGTCCACTCATTTAGCTTGAGTATAACGAATATATTACCACCTCCACGGTTGGGATCAGCAACTGCTACCGAATGCAACAACAGTGAAAAAGAGATGAGAAAACAAAAGGAATTACTCTAGATGGTGATAATACACCTTGCTTGGATATGACCCAACTAGCCATACTGCCTAGCCGGGTTTTTTGTCATTTCCTGGTAGTGAGGTTTGAGGTCACGATTATCCTTCTGACGGATTATTTCTTCAATTACATTGAATGCCACATCGTCATATCTGTCTGAAACACTCATTCGATTACCCAAATATATTGTGGGTAATAAAGCTAAGAGAAATGAATTTCTCTGCCACCAACGTAATATACTTACGTAAATTCGATGTGTAGGATCTAATAGATATACGTTGTTAGACACTCGTCCATTAGGGTTTGTCCTGGGACTGAACAGACCTATGGTACTATTTAAAATAGTCCTTGTATATCTCCATCTTCAATATTTCTGACATGCGTCGTATACTTCGAGTCGAAGTGGAATATTTATTCCGGACTCTTCGAAACGATGTACGAAATGTCTTTTATAGTCGATAAATAATAATCGGCCTAACATGATTATAATTCCATTTACACATTCTTTATTATCAAACAACAGTATATGTTTACATTGTTCGTATCTGGATAATTTAATTATCTTTTATAAATTAATACTTAAGGTGTGTGCGTCGCACACGGTATTTTACTTAGTTTGTCATCACTGTTTATACGATGTTCAATTCTTCCGTTATCCTTGTAAATTATTTTCCTACTTCTAATTAATCATAAATAATTTAAATTGATAATTTAAATTAATTATTTCCTTAATTTTTCTATATTCAAAATCGTCGAACTTCTACCGTCGAGTTTCTGCACTTCGATCTTCTGTTGTTGTCTTCCTTCCACTTGCCTATGATAAATTAAATAAAAATTCTCTTTTTATTTAATTATTATATTTTTCTTAAAATTTATTTATTTTCTATTTTAATTAAAATAAATTTTAATTAAAACTTCATTCTGAAATCTTTTTTGGTTTCGTATTTGCCAAAGTACCAGGTCCTTGCCAAAGTACCAGGTCTGTTAAGTGCCAAAGTACCAGGTCTGGTAAGTGCCAAAGTACCAGGGTCTGGGAAATGCCAAAGTACCAGTTTACTGGAAGTGCCACTTTCAAAAGTACCAGTTTTCGGAAATACCACATTTCGAAATCACCATGTTGCGCATGCGAAACCGCCTCCAAACATCACGCTCCAGCAAAGTACCACCTGGTACTACCAGGTACCAAAGTACTACCCTCGAAATTCCTTGCCACGATTGACGGATCACCTCAAAATCTCGTGCGCAATCCCTTGATCAACTCTAATTGTCGAATACCAAATCCTCCTTGCCAAACCTATGCTGCACCCATGCTAATCATCGAAATAACCATGCTCCACCTTCTTCTTCCCTTTCCTGTTCACGCACATCCGTGCACATGCACCGTCGATCCACCAACCATACCACCTCCAACTTCATCGACCTAAGCCCCACTTCACCTCAGGAAGTCGACGCTGCCATCAGACCTGACCAACCCCGACACTATAGTTTTTTCACACTTTTAATTTTCTTCCACCAAAAATTTGGTCCAATAAACTTCGAACTGCTGCCACCTCTGCCCACCCGATGTGCCTGCGCCTTCTCCGATCAACTCCCCAACCATGCGTACATACAACATGATCACAAACTTAACAAGATAAGAGTAACAGTCTTAATCAATTCAGTTTTAACAAAGAGGATAGGCATAAATTTACATTAGGCGTTGTTCTACATCCAGTTATTTTAGTCATGATTCTAATATCATTTAGGTCTAAATGATAACTGGACTTACAAAAAAGGTGACTAGTCTTGTGTTCTGGGATCTGTATTCTGAAACTGAATAGCTCTCCTTTGTTGTAGACATTGAATTCTCTTAGTTGAATTAGATTTGATTCGTTGTTTCTAACTTGCTTTCTAGTTGAAGGAGAATGGCGGCTACTCTAGGTTGAGTATTGATAGCATGATGGTTCTAGGAATTTTTTTTGTGTGGCTTCGGGTTTAGATTTAGGTTGGTTATATAGAAGTTTGATTTAATAGGAGCCGTTAGATCAACCTAGGGCTAATCAAAGCCATTCAAACCTAAGAGAACCAACCAGAACTTGCCACACAAACCCTAATGACCCAGAAAATCGTCACCCAAAGAAATATGTCATGTTTCAGATCTGGTCCGAGGGGGAGGTCGACCCCCAGGTCGACCCATGTGACCCACGTCGACCCCCTGGTCGACCTGATTTCTGGGCGGGAAATTTCCCACGTAGCCTGCTTTGGGGTTTTTAAATTTCGAAAATTGAATTTGAATTTCGGGCTTGTTTTATTATTTAAATACATGAATTTTCTTAAGGTCATAACTCCTTCATACAGAGTCCGATTTGTGCTAACTCGGACTCTATCTCAAGCAGAATTCTGAGACGAACGCAATGGGGTAACCCGTTTCCCTTAATTCTCACATTTGTAATTAATTATTCTTTAATTCGTTACTTTAATGTTTATAGAAAATACGGGGTGTTACAGAGAGAGAGAGAGAGTATAGAGAGATAGATTTTTTATATATATATATTATTTAATTTCAAAAAGGTACCTTTTTATTTTGAACTCGAAATCAAACCCACCAACTATCGTCCATAGTTAACTACCCTCATTCCGAATGCAATGGGATATGTCCTATAAGCCAATTCGACTGTTTCATTCTATTTCCGTCAAAATCAAAATATAAATTTGTATATTGAATTCGAAACCTGATTCACATACGGACTCTAAAAAATCCCAAAAAATATTTTCTAGCTTCGTATTGACGAAACGGTTCTAAAAAAACTAATTTCATTAAATTTGGAGGCCGTTTGAAAAATGGTCGTTTTCTAGTCGATTTAAATTGACTGAAACTGTCAAAACACGTTTTCCTTTGCCACACTCACATATTGATTTAGAAAATTATGAATTTTGGAATCTAGCAATAACTTGACATCCCGGATCCAACAAAAGTGGTTTCATCGAAAATGGAGGTCGTTTGCAAAATTTCCATTTTTTAGGGCCAAAATTCCATAACGACTATTCTGAATTTTCAACTGGACATAACTTCTTACTCCCGCTATGAAATTTCAATTTTTCAGATTCGTTGGAAAGATATTTTCAGATAGATTATAATATTTTTGGTTTCGCTAAAATACGGAGCCAGTTTCAATTCCCTTTTATAATTAAAAATAAATGATTATATTCTAACGTCGATTCAAATAAATATATACGTTCTAATTCTATTCAAAATAAATTTCTTGTCGTTATTATTTAAAATAAATCATTTTAAATATTCAAAATTCACTAAAATTGCTAAAATAAATTTTTTAAATTGGTTCAGATTTTCCGGGTTGTTACAATCTCCCCTCCCTTAAAATCTTTTCATCCTCGGAAAGGAACGGAGCTAAAAGTTGTTTTACAAACCTACTCAACTTTCATTCTTTGCATTATGGCTTAACTTCTTCAACTTTTCAGTTTCTAAGAACTTTCCAAATTTTTCAAAAAAATTGGCTAACACCCTTAATTTTCGAAAAATTTCGCCATAACCTCCCGTGCATAGGAGCACCGGGAAAATCCCAAAATTGCCATATAGGCCTCTCCAATCCAAAAAGAAAACGAAACAACCAATCGGCTCATAAAATCATCCAAACCCAAAGAAATACAATAAACATGTACCTATTTGTCGGGAAAACAATTTTATTCCTCTGCTCTAGCCTTTTTGCAATGACCTATTCAATAGATACACATGTATATGCATGCAATTTCAAACAATTTTCAATACAGTTCAATGTTTGGTTCAATTTGGCCTAAATTTACCGTCCATTCACATAATGGTTTTATTAGATTCAAATAATTATACAACACAACCATCAATCAATTAGTGAATTAACGTTTCAGATTCATAATTTTGATACGTATACTGAAAATCATGTTTTTGATGCCAAGTCACAACAATATATTCTAATTATATTTTGGTTCTCACAACATTCGATTGGAAACATATATAAATCCCACTTTTGAAACTCGAACACAAATACTGATGATGCCATCGTCATTATCAGCATCATCTCCGGCGACTAGAGTGTGATTCTATATCTACCCTGTATATTAAAACTTCGAATACACGTTTGCAAGGCGTATATGCAAAATATTTATATATTGGATTGTCCAAATTCAATACAAATAAATATTCAAATACGTTGAATAAGGTTTAAATTTTCAGAACAATATTCGTTTTCATTTTAAAAATATACTCTTCACACTCATTCTAGAATACTACTGATCCCATCTCTAACGAGTCATTCCCATTGGATATTACTCATTCAATCTCGGATGAATTCTTTTATTTGGTTATAATCTGTCTTGTTCTCGAGCTCTGTAAACCAGTGCTCTGATACCACCTGAAACGACCCGAACTTCCCCGGTCTCCGAGGAGAAGGGAAAGAACGGATTGCTTTGAGGACAAAACGAATCAGAACACAAACAGAAGAATGTTTCATTGCTTTTTACAACAATGTACATCAGAATACAAGAATATACAGAGTATGAATAAATATTACATATTTACTAAATATTAGAGATTTACAAGTTACAATGCGGCGGAAAAATAATACAAAGCACAACTGAAGGAGATATACGGATACAGAGCTTTCCGAATATCATTCCAGCTGTAAACCAGGATTCTATGAACATAAATCAGCAAAACCAGCTCTACTAGCTGCCCGTGTGGAAAATAGGGGCACCCAAAGTTTAGGTTAAAACAATAAACTCCAGGTCAGTGATGTGACTGGTGTGAGAACTAAAACAGTTATTAATCTTTATTTTAAAGTTCGGTAAATCAAGGGACCACGCCGTATAACACGGAACGGGTTTCCTCCCAAGAATACCAGTGCATAAAACAACAGCTCAATGCTAAATAAAGAACATTGAAGCTATTATAAGACTTTGGTCCCATCGCACAATGCAATGCAAGCCGGAGGATAGAGTATTTAACTTATAATAGCCAAGAATGCTTGGTAAGTAAAATTTCATGATTTATTATTACTGTAAGTGTATAGTGTCAAAACAATTTCAATCATAAGTATCAATTATAGACGGCATGAGTGCCCCATACCACTGTGTCGCCATATATAGGTATACAATCAAAACCACAAGATGTCGCATTGGAAGTTGGATTTCCATCTATGAACCAAGGCAAGGGATCATCCTTACCACTTCGAGACTGTCTAGCCTGAGCCTCAAGGTCAGAACGCATCGACCCTTGGATCGTCAGGGTCGGTGCATACGGAGTGGATTAATAATACCGTAAACGATATGCTAGTCTGCCCTATGGGGCATAAATGACTCCATCGCCCCCAGACTGACCGATATAACTAAGGCGCCTCGATATCCATCATCCACATAAGTAAAATGTCCGAGCATGTAAAACCCAAAACACAACTCCTTGCTATAAACCAACATATGTCCATTTCCCTGATGTCCTCTCCAATTTCTGGTTCACACCGAGATGTGAGGCTCGCGAATTTATGCTACACAAAGCTACGCCACAAAGGCCGTGCTTTGATCATCAACTACAAGACTCTGCTTTTCAACAGAAGCCTTGATCATTTGCATCTTAGCATGCCACACAGGCAATTCATGTTATGCAACCGATGTCTATCAATCACACAGAATGAAATTCGATGTCAGACACACATCCATTTACAAGTTCGTTTCGGGTCTGAACGAAACCGGAGGCACCTTATTCCTCCCCCATATATCCAATACAGGGGAGAGGCCCTCGAATATCCGTCGATCTCCAAGTACGTCTGGACTATCACCACTTATTACCTCGCCTTGGGTGTACAGCCCAATCAAGACATCAGTAATTATCCAAACAATGAGAAAACCTCCGGTCTTCAACCGCTGTCTTCATCCTCAACGCATCGTCGAATTAGTTATTCAGAATGGGATAAACTCGGTCTTTCTGAATAACTCGCGTATATAATAAACAAGTGCTATAAAAACACAATACACGCCTCCTTCCAATCTAGAATATTTCTTTATCCAAATATACATATACTTTGAGAAAGGTTCCCATTTATTTTATCGAAGATAAATTCTTTAAATTTATTATTTAATCTTCCTTTGGATATCATTTCAATCTAATTAAAGATGCATTAAAACTCCACTTGATCTTAATCATCCCAAAAATCAATATCCTGCCTTTAACTGGGTTAAAGAACAAATGTCATTTAAAACACGGTTCACGATAAACCCAAAATCACATTCCATTCCATCAGCCTTTAACGGTAAATTAGCAAGTGAACCATCCCTTAAGTATTGACCCTGAAGGCCAAAACCAACATCAGATCAACACCCAGGAAACCATTCAACTTAACTAATCTCCAGTTATTTTCTGATTTCCTTAACTCCATTGGGTCTAAGAACGATATTATTAAAGATACCATTCACGACAACCCAAAATCACATTTCATTAACAATAGAATCTTCACGGAAATCAAATCGATATATGTAATCGATATAAACTTCCATATCCAACCTATAATATAAATGGAATAACAACAAGGCCTTTTAAATTCCATATACATTAACCGTCTTCCTCTACAGGAGCTTACTTCGATTATTACCAAATCGAATTCCATTAAATTCCAATTTAATATGTTATATTGGAAAACTTTACTTTGGAAAATCTCCTGTAAATCTTAACAAAAGATTTATAAATTCCAAATTCCATTTCACTGTAAATCGGGTTAAAGAATGAATGTTGCTAAAACACAGTTCACGATAAACCCAATTCGCATTCCATCAGTCTCTAACTATAAATTGGTAAGAGAACAATTCCTTAAGTGTTAACCCCGAAGGCCGAAACCAACATCAGATCAATACCCAAGAAACCATTCAACTTAACTAATCTCCAGTCAGTTTCTAATTATCTTAACTCCATTGGGTTTAAGAACAGTATTATTAAAGATACCATTCACGACAAACCCAAAATCCAATTTGATATTAAATACAAGGCTCTGAATAGAAAATATATTGGCTTATATTCAATATCAAATTCTGAAATCAATAAATATCGCATCGTAAATAAACATATATATATCTTTCAAATTTCCATAACAATATCTGTATAATCACGAAATTCAACATCGAAATATATTCCGAAGACGATTTCGATTCAAATCCATTTCCAATTTATATATTGGAAATTCAGGTTATTTTTAAAGCCATTTCAAAACCAAATTTTTTATTTATAATAGTAATTGAATTATAATTCTAGTTCAAAACTGGTTCATTTCGATAAAAATCTATTTTTATCTTTTCAAATATAGAATTTTTAATCCTAATTCTTTCCAAATCACTTCTTATGATTTTACACTAATTATTGATATTTTTAATAATTGTATCAAGGCCCGTACAGTCGATTTCCATAAATGGCCATCGAACTGCACTTACAACAACCTTTTCCAATTTTGATTTGGATATAATTCCAAATCCAACAGTTAGATTTATAATTTCTAATATTTCTTAAAAATCTCTTTTCGATACGAACCCAGCGGTTCAGGTTTTAAGAGAATCCGACGGTCGGATCTCTAGTAATATCCATTCGAAGTCAATGGTCGAAATTCGCGAACTGCTGCAGCACGGCGCGTTCTATTCAGGCCATTATATAATATATATATATATATTATATAAATTTCATCGATTACCTTTCAAAACGTATTTTATAAATCGTTTTTAATTCATTTTCAAAGCGATTTCAACTTCATATTCAATTTCTAATCAAAATCGAATATTCCATATCATCGATATATAAATGATAACATTTTCAAAACACTAGAAAGTTTGGCATCAATCTAATCAACATGGCTTCGTGTATTTAAATATATTCGTGTCCATCCCAAATCGGACATCAAAATTAGATTTTGATTCTTTTACTGAATATTATTTGAAAATATGCGTTACTTTAAGATAATCGTTATTTTAAAATATTCATTCCTTCTTAATTGGAATGAGACATAGTCAATTACCAAATGATTTGATTATATGGTTTTCATACAATACATGTGTACAACAACAATGATAAACAATCAACCAACATCCATAGTGCATTCTACACTGCATAAGCATCAAATATAAATATTTAACGCTTATAACAGCCTGTCAATGAATCGATCGACATACCACTAATTACTGGGATTAGTGTATGTTCAATATCACCCTAATACCCGTGTGGGGTTTTCAAACAACACACACGGATTTATTTGTGCATTTGGGCGATGTGTAAAATTTATCGTCCCAATCAATATTAGTCAAATGTGTGTACATAAACAAATCATCCGATTTGTTTATAAATATTTATTTTATTTATATACACGTTAAAAAATATATTTTTAACTATAAAATGTTTTCAACTATAAAATATTTTATTCCATTTCACATCACAACAATCAATTTTCACAACATAACCAAACAAACAAACAAGTCGTCCATGGTCTGTGGACAACGGGTGTCGGGTGCTGCTAAGCACCGTCTGCATCCTAGTATATATTTTAACTGGAAAATAAAATAAAAGTGAGAAGTTCTCACCTTGGAGTTCCACTCCGGCGTGCTTTAATTGTCAATCTATGTAGCATACCTACGTTAAAAATTATATTTTTAACCGATCAGTAATTATTTCTTTGTATGATTATTCTACAAACAACATACATAGGCTAAAAATTATATTTTTATCTTTCTAAAAATATTTTCATATTTTTATAACAACTCTACATAAACAAAAATCATATTTTTTCTTTGCTACATATATGATAAAAATCACGTTTTTATATCTCCACTTCATATATAAAAATTGTATTTATATCCTATTACTACATATATAAAGATCAAATTTTTATTTCTCTACAACATTATAAAAATCTTATTTTTATGATGCTACTACATCTATAAAAATCTTATCTTTTTAAACAATAAATATCAATTCTTTTTATCGCTTCTTCATATACAAAAGGTCACATTTTTATATAATGATGTATATAATATAAAACATATTTTTATCTTCATAAAAATATTTCAAACATGCGATAAAAATTATATTTTTATCTACATAAAAATTAAATCTTTCTCTACATAGAAATCAAATCTTTCCAACGTTAAAGATCCAACATTTTCTATATTAAAGATCATACCCTTTCTATGTATAAAAATCTAACATTTTCTATGTATAAAAATCTTACCTTTTAATCATAAAATAATAGCTTTTTATAATTAAAAATAATAACTTTTATAATTAAAAAAACCCAAGTTTTCCTACATTAAAATATGGATTTAAATCAATTCCTATTGGCTATAAAAATAAGTAAAAAGAAAATTATAAAATAAAATAAAGAAAACACTTACAGGGTTTTTTCTTCCAGCGAAGGGGGGTCTTAGCGTCGGCGCTGGTACCGAGGGGGGCTTGGTGTCGGAATTGTGTCAAGGGGGGCGGCGGTAGGGTTTTGGGTTCGTCGAATTGGGAGCTGGAGGGAAGAGCGCGAGGGAGGGAGAGGGTTGCTGGAGATGGCGGCGGCGGCGCGGCGTCTCGGGGGAGCCACCGATGATGGGCGGCAGTGGCTAGGTCACCGCGTTTTCCACTATTTTTTATTTGATTTGAAAAAAGTAAACGGGGGAGGGGGGCTGGGAGAGAGTATAGAGAGAGAGATTTTTTATATACATATTTTTAATTTAATTTCAAAACGGTACTTTTTATTTTGAACTCAAAATCAAACCCACCGACTGTCGTCCATAGCAAACTACCCTCATTCTGAACGCAATGGGATATGTCCCGTAAGCCAATTCGATTGTTTCGATCTGTTTTCGTAAGAATCAAAATATAAATCTATATATTGAATTCGAACACACATTTCAACTTACCGGGGACACATAGGACTCTAAAAATTCCTAAAAAATATTTTCTAGCTTCGTATTGACGATACAGTTCTACCAAAACTAATTTCGCCAAATTTGGAGAACGTTTGAAAAATGGTCGTTTTCTGGTCGATCTAAATTGACTAAAATTGTCGCCACACTCAAATATTAATTCAGAAAATTATGAATTTTGGAATCTAGCAATAACTTGACATCCCGATGCAACAAAAGTTGTTTCGTCAAAAACGGGGGTCGTTTGCAAAATTTCCATTTTTAAGGGCCAAAATTCCATAGCGACTATTCTGAATTTTCAAATGGACATAACTTCTTATTCCCGCTATGAAGTTTCAATTTTTCGGATTCGTTGGAAAGATATTTTCCGATAGATTCTAATATTTTTGGTTTCGCTAAAATCCGGTTTATTTCGAATCCTGTACATTCGTTTGGAATTTGAAATCGAATTTTTAAACTACCGCGCTTCCCTTTTATAATTAAAAATAAATAATTATATTCTAACGTTGATTCAAATAAATATATACATTCTAAATCTATTCAAAATAAATTAGTTGTCGTTATTATTTAAAATAAATCATTTTAAATATTCAAAATTCAATAAAATTGCCAAAATAAAATTTTTAATTTGGTTCAGATTTTCCGGGTTGTTACAATTAATAGAAAGAAGTTAGAGGGGGAGAAATAGAAAGAAAGAAAGTTAGAATAGAAGTAGAAGAACACAACTGGACAGAATGAGAGTAAATACATATCTCACAATGGAACGAATAAAATATATTATACAAAATAACTATTTTAAATATAAACTAATAACTGTATAAGCATACCATTTCATAGTACAACTCATAATATCACAACGGAAATAAACTTTGTATACAACCAATGTTGAAGCCTCCTGCTCCAAGCTCCTCCAAATATCTGTAAAATCTGACTACTTGGCTGCACGTATAAATTTGGGCATCCAAGAGTTTAGGGTAAACAAGAAAAAATAAACTATGGGTTAGTCATGGGACTGGTGTGAGTAAACTCCAATCATTTCGATTTAACTTTTCAAAATCCTTTTCAAAAGAATGGAAAATCGCAAGACCTATCCATACATAAAAATGGATGATTTTTACCTTACGATGACCCAAAACATTTCTTAAAATCAATACTTATCTGATATTATAATAATGTCTAAATCAAGTAAATAACAATCTAGTAGAATGCATACATCTCACGCTCCACATATATTATATACAATAAAAAACCGCTGGCTCTTATTGGAGAATGGATTTCCCATTATGACATGGTATGGAACCACCTTCTAATCAATGTACTCTAGGGGGATACACTGGATTTCAACAATAACATCTTGCTACTCAGCCACACATGACTGGCCATTCATTTTTCTTGAATGTTCCGAATATATTGTCACCTTATGGTTGGTTTACCAACATAACCATCCTGGGAGATACAAAAGGAAAAGAAGTAACAAACTGAATATTCTCTAGATGGTGACAGTATACCTAATTGGGTGCTGAGACGACCCAAACTCACCCTTATGGGAAAGCCCGGATTGAATTGAGAACAAGACAAATCAGAACACAAACAAAAGAACATTTTATTGCTATTTACAACAATTTACATCAAAGTACAAGAATATATCAGAGTATAAATAAATATTACACAGAAATCAGAGATTAAAATACATACCAGTGGAAATAAAACGTATAAATACAATGCGTAGCGGAAAATAATAACTAACACAACTCAAAGAAATACACGGATACAAAGCTTTCCGAATATAGTTCCAGCTGTAATCTAGGATCCTGGAAAGAGAAATCTGCAAAATCAAAACTACTAGCTGCCCGTGTGGAAAATATGGGCACCCAGAGTTTAGGTTAAAACAATAAACTCCGAGTCAGCCATGGAACAGGTGTGAGAACTAAAACAGTAATTTGAAACTTTACTTTTAAAATAAGGTAAAACAAGGGACCACAGCGTATAACACGGAACGGGTTTACCCCCAAGAATACCAGTGCCTAATACAAACAACGCAATGCTAAATAAAGAAAAATGAAGCTATTATAAGACTTAGGTCCCATCACACAATGAACGCAGTCGAGGATTGAGTTTTACCTTATAATAGCCAAATATGCTTGGTACGTTTTAAAACAAATCTTTTATTATTACTATAAGTGAAGAAATCAACTTCAAATATAAATGTATCAATCGTAGATGGCATGAGCGCCCCATTTCACTATGTCGCCATATATAATATACAATGAAAACAGTAAAATGTCATATTGAAAGTTTGGATTTCCGTCATGGTGGCTCCTGATCCGAAAGATCTATCGCGTAGTGCAATTCCCAACGGTTTACGTCGCAGGCATGTGAAAAGGCCGTAATGCACATTCGCGCTATTCAGGAAACAAGTTACTGTGGCTTACGTCCAAGCATTGGAAAACACCGCTAACTCTATCCATCTAGGAATCGGGGGTGTGCCCTATCCCTATTGGTGTGAGGTGACCACACCCCGTATCACCTCAGTGGACCGAATCCATGACAACCCATAGGATGTCTATCCTCATCTCTAAAGTATACTGATCAAACCATCAGTTTACCACCATACCGAAGTGTGAGGCTCGCGAATTAACGATACACAAAGCTGTGGTATTTAAAGCTGTGCTTTGATCATCATCCACTAAGCTTTGCTTTTCAACAAAAGCTTGGATCATTACTTCTCAGCATGCCACACTGCCAATCCATACTGTACCACTGATTTCTGCCAATATATAACATCTGAGCTCGTACGTCTCATTGAAGGGTGTTAACCAAGAGAATAAATTCTCCACCACCAAGCAGATATATATTTAGTAGAGATCAACGAATACAGCATAAAGGAATACATTGCCAAACACACCATCCATATACAGGTCCCGTATGTCCAATACAGGAGAGAGGCCCTCGCATATCCGAAAAATCAGCAAGTACATCCGGATGGCTACCACTGTAGCCCCTTTAAGGTAGCTACTCCAATCATGGGCATCAGTAGCAACCCATCCGTTCGATGTGAAGATCATCGGTCTTGCAACGTCTTCAATCTCTTCGACTTTTCGACAAATCAGTTATTCAGAATGGGTTAAATCCAGCCTTTCCGAATAACTCGCATATCTTATAATCAAGTGCTATAACAACACGTCATACACCTCATTCCAATCCAGAATATTCTTTTATTCAAATATTCACATCTTTAGGGAAATGTTCCCATTAATTTTATCAAAGATGAATTCTTTAAATTTAATCTTTAATCTTCCGTTGGATATCATTACAAAAGATTTCATTATCTTTTCAATTCTAAACCAAATTAAGGTTTTCCAAGATGGGATTAGTGAACCTTACCAAAGTAATCATTTGTTTATTTTCCCATCCCCAACCTATTCATCCCATGGAGCAAACTGGTAATACTCCATATCTAACACCACGGTGTTATCGGTAAAAATTAGTCACCATTTCACGTTCAAATCTAATTAAAGATTTGACTATCGCTTGGAGAAAAACCGGTGATACTCCATTCTCGATCATTTTATTGAATTGATAATTTTAATTATCACACTCACTTTTCAATCTAATTAAAGATTCATTAAAACTCCATTTATTTTTAATCTCCCCAAAAATCAATATTAATGATTATTTAACTTTGGGCAATCAAACATGCTGCATCGATAATCTACACCGTACCATTGATTTCTACCGATATATAATCTCTAAGTTCGTACGTCTTAGAGAAGGGTGTTAAGCAAGAGAATAAATTCTCCTCCACCAAACAGATATATACTTAGCAGAGATCAAGTAATACAGTATTGAAATACAATGTTAGACATGTTATCCTCTCTTTAACTGGGTTAAAGAACTAATGTCAATTAAAACACAGTTCACAAAAAACCCAAAATCACATTCCATTAATTATGGAATCTTCACGGAAAACAAATCAATATATATAATCAATATAAATTTTCGTGTCCGCCTAATAATATAAATGGAATAATGATGAAGCCTTTTAAATTCTATATATATTAACAGTCTTCCTTCACAGAAGCTCATCTCGATTATTACAAAATCAAATTCCATTCAATTCCAATTAAATATATTAAATTGGAAATATTTACTTTGGAAAATTCTATTAATCTTAATTAAAAGATTATAAATTCCAAATCATATTCTTCATTATTAATTGGGTTAAAGAACGAGTGTTATTTAAAACATCGTTCACGATAAATCCAAAAATCCAATTCTGTTATTCAATTCCAATTAAATATCAATTAATTAGAAATCTTCACTAAATCTTAATTTAAAGATTTATTATTTTCTCAACTGGGTTTATGAACAGTGTTAATGAAGACACCATTCACGACAAACCCAAAATCCAATATCAATCCAATTAAATATTAATTAATTGGTAAAATTCCCTAAATCTTAATTAAAAGATTTATTCTTTTATCAACTGGGTTTAAGAACAGTGTTATTAAAGACGCCATTCACGACAAACCCAAAATCCAATTTAATATCAAATACAAGGCTCTAAATAGAAATTATATCGGCTTATATTCAATATCAAATTTTGAAACCAAGCAATATCGTATTGGGAATAATGATATATATATCTTCCAAATTCCTCAATAATATCCGTATAATCGTGGAATACAATATCGAAATATTCCGAAGATTATTTCCATTCCAAATCCATTCCAATTTAATCATTGGAAAATTCTAGTTATTTTAAAACCATTTTCAAATCGAATTTATTTAATTTTAAAAATAATTGGATCATTATTTTAGTTAATAACTAGTTCATTTCGATAAAAATATATTTTTATCTTTTCAAAACTGGAATTTTTCATCCAAAATCTTTCCAAATCATTTATTATGAGTTTACATAATTTTTCCATATTTTTTTTAATAATTTTATTAAGGCCTGTACCGTCGGTTTCCAACAACGGCCAGCGAACTGCATTCATAGCGACCTTTTTTGAATTGATTTGGACATATCTCCAAATCTAACCGTTAGAATTCAAATCTATTGTATTAATTGGAAAGATCTTTTCGATACGAACCCAACGGTTCCTGTTTTAGGAGAATCCGATGGTCGGATCCCTCGTAACATCCATTTGAAGTTAATAGTCGAAATTTTCGAACGGTCGCTGCGCGGCGAGTTCTAATCAGGCCATTATATATTTCATCTATTTCTATTTAAAACATATTTTATAAATCGTTTTAAATTCGTTTTAAAAATGATATCCACTTCCATTTCAATTTCAAATCAAAACTGAATATTGCATTATAAATTCGTTTTAAATTCATTTTAAAACGATTTCAATTTGATTTTCAAATTTAAATCAAAATTGAATATTCCATTATAAATTCGCTTAAAATCATTATAAAGTGATTTCCATTTCTTTTTCAAATTTAAATCAAATTAGACTATTCCTTATAAATTCGTTTTAAAATGATTTCCTTTTCATTTTCAAATTTAAATCAAAATTTGAATATTCCTTATCATTATAATATTAAAATGATACTCTTTTCAAAATATCAGATTTTGAAATCACTTTTCGATATTCATTATAAAATGAATAAAATCGACAAAAATCCCGTTCGTGTTAAAATGGCATTTAACTACTTAACACGGCTTCATATTTCAATATTCACTAAATATTATTTTAAAATATTCAATAATTCTGAACTGGAATCAGACTCAATCAATTACCATAAAATTTCAGTTATATGGATTTCATACATCATGTGTATACAACAATAATGATAAACAATCATTAAAAATTCAAACAACATCCAGAGTGCAATTTACAACTACATAAGCATTATTTGTGCAGTTGGGCGATGTGTAAAATTTATCATCCCAATCAATATCAGATAAATAAGTGTACATAAACAAACCTTCGGTCACAATCCAAACAAACAATCAACTGGTCCGTACAATAAATAGTGTCGGGGGCTTCTAATCCCCGTCTGCATCCTAGTATATATTAACTATAAAATATTTTGAGTGTGAGAGAGTTCTCACATTCATTCCCACTCCACCATTCTTTTATTTTTGAATTTCTGTTCTGCTTGAATTTGAATTTGCCTCTAATTCTGGTTTGCTTCGAATTTGACTCGGTTAGTCTTATTGTGAAGCTCCCATCCCCACGATGCTAACGGATCTTGTTTCATGCGATTTGGAATTCGTATGAGAAGGATATAATTTTATAAACGTTAATGACATTTTTCAAAATTAATTAACAAATAAATAAAAATTAAAACCTTCTTCCTCTTTTAAAACATAGGCCAATGCGATTTTCAGACCTCAAAACCTAGGGATCGATCTTGCAAGCAAACCACGACGACTGAGGATGATCGGATGCCACCTCGAAAACCGCCTTCGCACTAGCTTCTTGGGGCCACCAACCTTAGGGAACTCGATGGTCTACGGAGGTCGGAATTCACCTCTGAACAGCGGTGGGTTGACCTAGGTTTTCTCTCTCCACGCGACACAAGAAACGATCAGATCAGTTGGGATTTGAAGATCGAATCTCGCTCTACAGTTTTGGTTTTGATGATTTCGAATTCCACTTTAAGGATTGAAAGTAATTTGATCGAAGAATCGAGAGCAAAATCACCGTTCGATATGAACTGGCGGTGGAAACATAAAAAAAGGAATTAGGGTTTTAAAAATGAATTTCTATTAGCCAGAAAATAATATTTATAATTTTAACTTCCAAAAATACCCGTGTATCGATACTAACTCCAAATCAAACCCAACGACTATCACCCCTAGCTAAATACCCCCATTCCGGACACAATGGGATATGTTTCGTAAGCCAATTCTATTGTTTTGATTAGTTTTTCTTTAGATTAAAATATAAATCAATATATATTGAATTTGAACGTACATTTTAATTTACCGGGGCCACATACTGACTCCAAAAATTCCCGAAAAATAAATATAGGTATGTTTTGACGATACAGTCCTAACAAAATTAATTTCGTCGAATTTGGAGACCGTTTGAAAGATGTTCATTTTCTGGTCGATCCAATTCAAATTTAAATTACAAACACATTTAAATTTACTGCGCTCACATATTAAATCCAAAAATTATGAAATTTGAAACTTAGCAATAATTTGACAATTGGGATCTAACAAAAGTGGTGTCGTCGAAAATAGAGGTCGTTTGGAAAATGGTTATTTATTATATTATATTAAATTCCATTGCGACTATTTCAAATTTAAAACTGGTCATAACTTTCAATTCCCGTTATGAAATTTTGATTTTTCACATTTTTGGAAAGATATTTTCAAACAGATTCAAATATTTCTGGTTTTACTGAAATCCGGTTTATTTTGAATCCTGTACATTCAATTGACATTTGAAATCGAATTTTCAAACTACCACGTCATTTAAACTACTTTTATAATTAAAATAAATTTATTTGTTTTAACTTCGATTTAAATAAATTTTTAGTCACTATTATTTAAAATAATTCATTTTATTTATTCAAAATCAATTACAATAGATAAAATAAAAAATTTAAATTAGTTATGAAAATCCGGGTTGTTACAGGTGCGACCCACTTAGCCATGCTGCTTGCCCAATTTTTGTCATTTCCCAGTTGATGAGGCTTGAGGTCATATTGTATCTTTCGACAGATCACACCTTCATTTACTTTGAATGCCACATCGTCATACCCTCCAAATCACAAATTGATTTCCCTAAAAATACCACGGGTATAAAGCTAAGAGAAACGAATTCCTCCGCCACCAAACATGAATATGTTTGAAGAGATCAACTTACGCGATCTATTAAATATACTCTGTCAGATATTTATCCATACACATTGTCCTAGGACTGGACAAACCCAAGGCACTATTCCATAAATCCATCTTAGGCAAATTCTGCCTAGGATTGCCAGAACAACCCTTGCATAAACTTCATCTTCAATTACCTTCATCATATTTGATTCGCAACGCTAATGCTCATACGGAGTGGTTTTCAGATAATAAATCCGATCTCGGTCTCTCCGTGTTGACAACGGAAATGGTCAAAAACTTTGATAGTCGGTTGTTTAACTATCAAAGGAAAACACCCATATAAACAACGATCTTATTTCCAAATGGAAACTATATCGATCAATCATAAATCAACACTCAGCCCTTTATTTTTAGTTTATCATTTCCAATTTCTTTTCAATATCTTTACCCAAATATTTCCCAACTCGTTTAGCCTCTCACGATTCTTGGAAAACAATTCCATATATTCACAACTACTTATTTTCCATATTTCCAAAATATAGATTATTAATATTGGAAAAGATTTCCATGTCTTATTCACGCACCACAATCCTTTTACATTCATCAGTCCCTAACCATAGACTAGTAAGAGAATAACTCCCTAAGTATCAACCCGGAAGGGGAAACCAACAATAGATCGATACTAAGAAAGCTATTCAATTTAATTAATGTCTAATCAGTTTCTAATTTCCAAAACTCCATTCTTAACTTAAAAATAATTTCATATTCTAATTCATAAACCCCATTTACAAGCTTCTCGTTAATTATAAATCAAGTTTATAATTAAATCTCGACTTCATATTTTACTATAATTTATTGGTTCCAAACCAAATCTTAATTAGCTTGTCAAATTCCAAATTATATAATATATAATTTCTAAAGATAGATTATTTTAAATAACATTCGACATCATCGAATTATACTTACAAATCCTTATGATATTTATTTAATTCTGTTCACATTTCGAGCATTAAAATAAATCTCATTGTTTCCCTTTTGGTAAAATGTTCCCATTTCCCATTTTAGTTCATCCTTGAACTTATATTTCCAAATTATTTCATCACAATCATTTCATCTGATTCCTAAGTATCGTTTATAAACCAAACTTCTTTTTTTAATATAATTAAACAAGCTACCATATTCTAGTCCATTCGAAACTAAATTTCTATTTTTAAAATAGATTTTCCCTTTTTAAAACCCAAATTCTTTTCCAATATATTCAAATATATTTTATGGTATTTAAAAATCAACTATTTCAGGTCAATGTTATTCAAACACCAAAAAACACACAATAATCCATCATGGATTATTTGTCACATCATATAATGCAATATATATGAAAAACAACAATATAATTGTTGAGGGATCCAGTTGGATCCCTCCAACCTATTTCGTTGCATCCACAGATGTTAATCAATATGAATAGTACCAGTTTCAGATCAATAATAAATTAATCAGTATTAAATTAACGATTTATATATATAACCATATATATATAATTTCAACCAATTTATTAGCAAATCATCCAAACGATCATCACACACAGCATTCAATCATTTTTATCATATTACATAACGTTTATGAAATTATAAAAATGGACAGAGTTAGTGAGTTTACTCACCTTGGTTGTTAATCATTGAAAAATGATTAACGTTGGTCGATTTGAACTAGACGTTTAATTATGCCATATATTGAAACGTGCTCCAAATCGTTATAGACTGGTTCCATTGTGTAGCCTGGGACTATATGACCTAAAGGAACTTGTTTCATTAAATTTGGATAACGTATGCAAGGGTTATACGGTTTACAAGTTAACATTTTATACGATTAAAATTTTAAACATAAATTGTTTTAAATAGGACCTTACATTTATATTGGGCCAAACACTTATCTCCACCGTGCTATCTTTCCACTACTACGTTAATTACCCAACTCTTATTCTAACCCCAAAAATTTCAAAACGTCATTAGCTGTTTTAACTTAACATATATATAAAAATCAAAATAAAAAAAAGGGCCTTACATTTATTTATTTTCTTGAACCATCCCCCCCACCATAAAAGCCACTGACCCTAACTTCCAAACCCGACCCGCAAGAAATGAATACCTTCTTCCTTGAACCAACCATTTGAACTGCTCCTCTACATGGCACTTTCAAACGCCATCTCCACATTCTCAACTCCATGGTTCAATCACGAAACCCATTATTTCTGTAACGGCGCCGATTTTCGATGCCTCGAAAGTCATGTCATTATTGAAAGAATTTAGAAGCTGAATAGAAAAGATAGAACTAATAGAATAGAAGAGTAAGAAGAACATCAGAATCTCAGAGCGGAATTTAACAAATATAATATCACATCATATATTACATATCAGAGTTTGTTACATCATAGAATACTTCATACATCTTACATGGATACTAGCCCAACACAAACATTCATCTTGATACTTAGATATAGATATAACTGATAAGCTGACTCCATGACTTCCTGGACCAAAATACTTTAAAGGATTTCCATTCATCACCTGGATCACTTGTCTACTCATAACAATTGTTATGGTTAGCCAAGAGTTTAGGAAACACATAAAATAAACTCTGGGTCAATCAGCAGACTGGTGTGAGTAAACACAGTTAAAAAGATTGTAAACAGGGGAATAAGGAATAGGGTTTTCCATTTGGACAGATTCATTTACTTTAGAAATCTTTAGACCAATCCATAACTAATATATGGATAATGACCCAAATATTTTATATCAAAACATTTGATATTACGATAGTTTTTATCAAATAAATAATCATCTAGTGAAACACTTACATCTCACATTCATGTATATATTATAAAATCAAAAGTCGTGGGCTCTTATTAGAGATTGGATTCCAACAAACAAGGTAGGGGAGCACCTGCCGATCAGTGTACTCTAGAGACGATACACTAGGGTTCAGCAAGAACGTCTTGCAACCTGGCCTCACATGACCGTCCACTCATTTAGCTTGAGTGTAACGAATATATTACCACCTCCACGGTTGGGATCAGCAACCGCTACCGAATGCAACAGCAGTGAAAAAGAGATGAGAAAACAAAGGGAATTACTCTAGATGGTGATAATACACCTTGCTTGGGTATGACCCAACTAGCCATACTGCCTAGCCTGCTTTTTTGTCATTTCCTGGTTGTGAGGTTTGAGGTCACGTTTATCCTTCTGACGGATTATTTCTTCAATTACATTGAATGCCACATCGTCATATCTGTCTGAAACACTCATTCGATTACCCAAATATATTGTGGGTAATAAAGCTAAGAGAAATGAATTTCTCTGCCACCAACGTAATATACTTACGTAAATTCGATGTGTAGGATCTAATAGATATACGTTGTTAGACACTCGTCCATTAGGGTTTGTCCTGGGACTGAACAGACCTATGGTACTATTTAAAATAGTCCTTGTATATCTCCATCTTCAATATTTCTGACATGCGTCGTATACTTCGAGTCGAAGTGGAATATTTATTCCGGACTCTTCGAAACGATGTACGAAATGTCTTTTATAATCGATAAATAATAATCGGCCTAACATGATTATAATTCCATTTACACATTCTTTATTATCAAACAACAGTATATGTTTACATTGTTCGTATCTGGATAATTTAATTATCTTTAATAAATTAATAGTTAAGGTGTGTGCGTCGCACACGGTATTTTACTTAGTTTGTCATCACTGTTTATACGATGTTTAATTCTTCCGTTATCCTTGTAAATTATTTTCCTACTTCTAATTGATCATAAATAATTTAAATTGATAATTTAAATTAATTATTTCCTTAATTTTTCTATATTCAAACTCGTCGAACTTCTACCGTCGAGTTTCTGCACTTCGTTCTTCTGTTGTTGTCTTCCTTCCACTTGCCTATGATAAATTAAATAAAAATTCTCTTTTTATTTAATTATTATATTTTTCTTAAAATTTATTTATTTTCTATTTTAATTAAAATAAATTTTAATTAAAACTTCATTCTGAAATCTTTTTTGGTTTCGTATTTGCCAAAGTACCAGGTCCTTGCCAAAGTACCAGGTGTGTTAAGTGCCAAAGTACCAGGTCTGGTAAGTGCCAAAGTACCAGGGTCTGGGAAATGCCAAAGTACCAGTTTACTGGAAGTGCCACTTTCGGAAGTACCAGTTTTCGAAAATACCACATTTCGAAATCACCATGTTGCGCATGCGAAACCGCCTCCAAACATCACGCTCCAGCAAAGTACCACCTGGTACTACCACGTACCAAAGTACTACCCTCGAAATTCCTTGCCACGATTGACGGATCACCTCAAAATCTCGTGCGCAATCCTTTGATCAACTCTAATTGTCGAATACCAAATCCTCCTTGCCAAACCTATGCTACACCCATGCTAATCATCGAAATAACCATGCTCCACCTTCTTCTTCCCTTTCCTGTTCACGCACATCCGTGCACATGCACCGTCGATCCACCAACCATACCACCTCCAACTTCATCGACCTAAGCCCCACTTCACCTCAGGAAGTCGACGCTGCCATCAGACCTGACCAACCCCGACGCTATAGTTTGTTCACACTTTTAATTTTCTTCCACCAAAAATTTGGTCCAATAAACTTCGAACTGCAACCACCTCCGCCCACCCGATGTGCCTGCGCCTTCTCCTATCAACTCCCCAACCATGCGAGCTCCACCCCTCCGAGTTCCAGTCCACTCGATCCAATGGGGACCCCACACGATGCATCCAAAACCAGTGTACCCAAAAATGTTTAAAAACCCTACATTTGATTCGTTCTCGAATTTTATGAAATGGAAAAATTATTTTATACTTTTCCCATACCTTATGACCCGCAACGCTCCTCTTGTGCTAATGCCTGGACTTAAGGCCCTCACTATCGCCGGAATTTAGTCAAGAGACAATTTCCGATCAACCCACTGTTTCTCGAGTTTCACAAAGTTAAAAATCATGAAATTACTACTAAAAATCATCTTTTAGTGTTACGGTTGCATTCATATGATTAAACCGTGGTTTTGAGAGGTTTTAATTTTCTCTATTATACTGTTGTTACATATAACATTATATTTCTCTGTTTCCTTATATATAACTTTATTTTGATTTATTTACTTTGTTATATTTCTAATGTGTAAAACATATACATTATACTCTAGTATACACATAAATTAGTTTGAGAATTTTGGGTACATTCTCTCCTGGAACAGATGATTATAATATTCTTTTTTTACCCAAAATGGAGCACAGATTTGTTAACTAAGGATTTAAAATAACAGCAACACTTGTGCAAACATCCTAGTAAGTCTCTACATGGAATATCAGTCTACACAGATGTAAATCATGGTGTTCTAGCATCAGACATTATTTGTTGACAGTAAACAAATGATGATCACAGCAGAACTTGCAACAGAGCATTCAAAAATTGATGTATTAATCAAAGACTTAAACAATAAAGTAACAAATGTTCACTCACCTTAATGCTTTCAAAAATCCCAGTAGAATGATCTTTAGAATTTAAAGTGAACTTATGTTTTGTTGTCGGAGAAAATGCATGCTCTTACGTGGTATTAATAGCCAACTTAAGGTATTAAAAATCCATTTTCCTCACATGTTTCTACAACGTTTTTCTCCCAATAGCCTCACTCCTTTTTCATAGTTTCTATGGCATGTTTCAAGGGATACTCACATGTAAGAAATAATATTTTACTAGATATTTTAGCCAATCATTTGTCCTATGTTATTTCTTCTAGAAATATGTCATATCACTCCATGCTTTCATTTAATGCCTACGCCTACTCCTCTCCTTTTAGCTAATATAAAATGGGTTTCTTCATCCTTAAGTCTTAGATATTTTTGCTAACAATAGTTTTAAAATTTGCAAGTTGAAATGAGGTGATGTTGCTCCTATGTTTAGTTACACTATTCATGTCAAATCTCATTTAGATATTGACTTCATAGGACTAGAATTGTTTTATCTTTTCATATGTTTATATTGATATTTTTCCCTTTTAGTCAATTAGTCAAACACTTTATGTGAAATTCTGGTTTTATGTGTTCATGTACATATATGGCCGAATTGTTTTCCCCTTGTACACGTATATTTGTTTGTTGCAAGTCCTAAATTTTTAAAGTGATCCATACTCCTTTTTATATGTATTTAAGTAATCATCCTTAAGTGAAAATTAAGGATTTATTTGCTAAGTTCTTACTTTTGTTTCCAGGTTCAATTATACTTATATATATATATATATATGTTTTTACTTTGCTTAAACAATTATCTTTTATTTTAATTTTCTCATTAAAATCAAAGGTTAATACTCGGAAAAAAGTCGGGACATTACAGTCCACCCCTCTTAAAAGAATTTCGTCCTCGAAATTATAAATTCACGAGTAGATCTTAGTTTTAACTAAAGTCAAATTAATACACGTCCATAACTATTTACCGGATAGATTCCTTATTTAATTTGAATTTTAGTTACCTATTTCTAAGATCCAAAAATTCTGATTTATTTTCAAAATCAGCTACTTAATTCATATGGGTCTATATCCAACTAATAACTCAAGTCTAGTCTTTATTTCCGGGAATACCAATTTTATTCACTGGATATTTCTAAATCTAATCAACGTTGTTGAACTTATCCTGAGGTTGACCCTGATTCACTTTAACTCCATCCATTGGTTGTGGTGGTTATCAGACTTGCTCCTCGGTATCTTCTTCCTTGTGAACTCATTATCAACTTTCTGAGTATACGATTTTTTAGAGTTAATACTCATTTGGAAAATAGTCTTAGGGATAACCTAAATTAATAACCAGGGTCGTCCTATCCTATAAAAAAATTTATACAAAAATACGCACTCTCAGCACTTACTCATAGCCTGGAACCTAATCTCTGATACTAACTGTAACGGCGCCAATTTTTCGATGCCTCGAAAGTCGTGTCATTATTGAAAGAATTTAGAAGATGAGATAGAAAAGATATAACTAATAGAATTGAAGAGTAAGAAGAACATCAGAATATCACAGTGGAATTTAACAAATATAATATCACATCATATATTACATATCAGAGTTTGTTACATCATAGAATACTTCATACATCTTACATGGATACTGGCCCAACACAAACATTCATATTGATACTTAGATATAGATATAACACTACAACAAAAACACCATATTACAACTTTAATTATACAACGGTGGTAAAATCACCATTGTAGTAAATGTTTTTTACAACTGTCATTTCCCTAAAGTTGTAATAAACGTATTTTTTGCAACTTTTACAATGGTGGTAAAATCACCGTTGTATAAACATATTTTTAACAACTTTTTTATTTTGTCAGTCGTGATAGATTTCTATTACTTGTGTACTGCACCTAGATCAAAATTTAAGTGGGAGGATTGAAAATTTTGGCGGGCCGCGTCAAACGTGCTGGATCCTAGATCAAAAGCGAAACCTTTTCATCTGGGTAACACTAAACAAAATCACTTCAAATTCATAATCATTCAAAACCTAGCCTCTCAACCTTGGTGGCAGATCCCCCTTTCGCTTCAAACCTATCCATCCTCCTCGATAATCCCCCTCCTCCCCAAATTCCTGACCCACCTCCGATCCAAATTCCTCCACTGCCGGAACCGCCACCAGCATTAACAGTCTCAGCGTCCCTTCCTTCCCGATGATGGACCTCCCTATTCGAAGCCAAACTAAGGAATGATTCCTCATTCTCCAAATTAGATCCAAAAACAAAATTACTTTTCGATTCGATTCGCTTTTGCCCTTATTCCTGCTGATCTAGATATGACCTTTGGCATGCGAGTTACTCTACATGCTACGGTATGTCTATTTTTCTTTTTTCAATTGGTTTTTTGCTTGTTGAGTGGATTTTGGAATTGGTTTATTGAGTTATCGAGGATTTGAGGAACTGTTGGTTAGTTGTTGGTTTTGAGGAAGTTTTGAAGGGTTTGTTGTGGTTCTATGGTTTTGCAGCCTTTTGATTGCTGGAGCTGCTTGTTTTCTTTTGGGCCATTGTCTTGCTGCTTGGGATTATTGTGATCTGTTCTTGCAAGTTTTATTTTGGTTCGTCTGTACATTTTGTGTTCTAATTCAAGGCATAGGAGGCTATTTTGCTTATAAACTTGATGAATATGTTGTTCATTTTCTCCTAGATTCAACAACATTAAGAGTTGTTGCAAATGAAATGATAGTTAGTTTTACTTTAATTTTGTGTTTCGAATCACAAGTTGTCATATTCTTCTTAATTGCTAAGTTGTAATATTTATAATTAATATATGACAACTTGTGATTTTGTTTTGTATGAATTACATTTTTGCTTGCTTCTTACAAAATATGTTGTGTCTACATGTTTATTTAATTTTTGCTTGCTTCTTACAGAATGTGTTGTGTCTACTTGTGATTTTTTCTTGCTTTCTTCTTACAGAATATGTTGTCCAAAAATGAGTTAAAATGATATTAATATGGGCGCCAAAGAGAAACACGATATAGTACTTTGGACTCGACACCTTGTTATTGAGCTTCCTTATATATGTTCAGTTCATAGTTTTGTGAATGTGCATGTGGTTGTGGAGTCTAACATGGTGACTTACAGGGGTCCTACTATGGTTGCAGCTTTTCTACATGGCGGTGCTCTTCTGCTTAAGATGTGCAAGCAATGGGATTGGTTCATTAATCTAAGTGCCTCTGATTGTCCTTTTGTTACTCAAGGTGGTAAGCAATGACCATGATTTACTTTTATTTTGATGTCTAGTTTTTATGAATGTTTATTTTTAATTGGCAATCCTGAAGTGCAGATATGCTTTATGTGCTTTCTTTTTTGCCGAGGAATATAAACATTGTGGAGCACACTATTCATTTAGGATGGAAAGAGTATGGTTGATTAATGTGGTCAAATATCTAGCTATATGTACTATTGGTACTTGTGTTTGTACTAAGTTGCTTTGTAACGGTCAAGTATGTAATAATGCGTGAAATGTTTTCTAAAACTTATTGTTTGTAATACTGAAAATTTGAGTATTTTAATAAATTCATTTGCCAATAATTGTAATATCTGATTTGCTTATGGAGTATTGCCACATTTAGTGTATTGTTCATTTTAGTTGCAAAAGGTCTATTCTTTTAAATGCAACTATCAATCACAACGGTGCATAATAGTTGTAGTAGATATTATTACAACAGTGTTTAAATGTTGTAATAAAGTTTATTACAACAGTGGAAAAAAGTTATAAAATATACATATTACAACGGTGTTGCAACGGTGCAAAAAAGTTGTAAAAGATTTTAGTCTATTACAACTTCTTAATACACGACGGTTAGCCCACCGTTGTAAAATTTGTATTACAACGGTGTTCCACCGTTGTAGTAGGGTCATTTTGTTGTAGTGTAACTGATAAGCTGACTCCATGACTTCCTGGTCCAAAATACTTCAAAGGATTTCCATTCATCACCTGGATCACTTGTCTACCCATAACAATTGTTATGAGTACCCAAGAGTTTAGGAAACACAGAAAATAAACTCTGGGTCAGTCAGTGGACTGGTGTGAGTAAACACAGTTAAAAAGATTGTAAACAGGGAAATAAGGAATATGGTTTTCCATTTGGATAGATTCATTTACTTTAGAAATCTTTAGACTAATCCATAACTAATATATGGATAATGACCCAAATATTTTATGTCAAAACATTTGTTATTACGATAGTTTTTATCAAATACATAATCATCTAGTCAAACGCATGCATCTCACGTTCACGTATATATTATAAAATTGAAAGCCGTGGGCTCTTATTGGAGATTGGATTCCAACGGACAAGGCAAGGGAGCACCTGCCGATCAGTGTACTCTAGAGACGATACACTAGGGTTCAACAAGAACGTCTTGCAACCCTGCCTCACATGACTGTCCACTCATTTAGCTTGAGTGTAACGAATATATTACCACCTCCATGGTTGGGATCAGCAACCGCTACCAAATGCTGCAACAGTGAAAAAGAGATGAGAAAACAAAAGGAAATACTCAAGATGGTGATAATACACCCTGCTTGGGTATGACCCAACTAGCCATGCTGCCTAGCCCGGTTTTTGTCATTTCCTGGTTGTGAGGTTTGAGGTCACGTTTATCCTTCTAACAGATTATTTCTTCAATTACTTTGAATGCCACATCGTCATATCCTTCAGAAACACTCATTCGATTACCCAAATATATTGCGGGTAATAAAGCTAAGAGAAACGAATTTCTCTGCCACCAACTTAATATACTTACGTAAATTCGATGTGTAGAATCTAATAGATATACGTTGTCAGACACTCGTC
>JASFAX010002399.1:0-46112 GCA_030737875.1 Allium sativum | reverse complement strand
CAATTTATTTAACACGGTTTTGAATGTTAAAGGAAAGACCAAAGATAATCTAAAATCAAGACATGATATAAATATCCATTGTAATCGTCCAGAATTAGAAATTTGTAATGATGATGAATATAAGAAACCAAAAGCTCGTTACGAGCTAGACCAGAAAGGTTGAAAGATAATTTTGTAATTGGTAGAAACTTCGAGAATGCCCGATGGTATATGCACTAATTTACATAGATGCGTGAACTTGAGCGGGATGAAAATGATTGGAATGAAAAGTCATGATTGCCACATTTTTTTTTTGGAAAATCTATTGCCTATTGCTTTGAAGGAGTTGTTGCCCCAAACTATTTGGTCACCGATAACGGAGATTTGTTTGTTTTATAAGGAGTTGTGCTCAACTAAATTAAATATAAAACGAATGGATGAACTTGAGAGGAATATCCCAGAGTTGCTTTGCAAGTTGGAGACAATATTTCCTCCTACATTTTTTAATGTTTTGGAACATCTTCCTCGTGAAGCGAAACTTCGAGGACCTGTTCAATATGGGTGGATGTATCCGTTTGAAAGGTATGCATTTTTAATCTTGTATATCAATATTCCTTTCTAATATGATAAATGCATATTATTTATTTAACTTCAATTTAGGTACTTGTTTCACTTCAAAAAAAAAGTTTCGAATAAAGATCGAGTTGAAGCATCAATTTGAAATGCATACATATTAGAGGAAGCATCAATGTTTTTTTGGCATTATTTTGATGATCATGTTAAAACGGTCCATAATCAAGTTCCACGCAATGATGAAGGTTTTGTTGATGATTCTGATGATTCCTATTTGGCAGTGTTCAAAAAACAAGGCCGACCGGGTGGTAAATATAAAAACGAATATATGGCTGATGATGAGTATATCGCTACTGGAAATCACATAATTGCAAATTGCTCGAAATTAGAACCATATTTTAGGTAAATTTCATTTATCGTTATATAAATATATTACGTACTATTGTATATATATATATAACTTTTATATATCATGTGCAGAAATTTTAAAGAAAGCTTCCCATCAAATGAAATCTCATGTCATTTTGCAGATTGGTTCCGCACATACGTAAGATGTTTGACAAATAATGATGTGGAATTAATAAAATATATATTAACGAAATAAAATGTTTATCCTATAGGTACAATCTTCTGAAAATAATGTGATAAATCAACGTCTAAGGTTCCTTTCACTTGGACCCCACAGAAAGGTCAAGAAGTATCTAAAGTTTTTCGCCAACGGATATAATTTCCACACCGATTCATATGGTGCAAATAAGTTAACTTACAATAGTTGTGTACGTGTAAAAGGTAGCAATGATCCTGAAGAACATATGATTGGCTTTTACTAGATTTTAAAGGATATATATGAAGTGACATATTCACTTAAGCCGCTACAAAAACATTTTTGTTTAAGTGTCATTGGTTTGATGATAAAGCAAACATTGGTGTCAAAAAGGTGCATCCATCTTACAATCTCATAGAAGTGAAACACACATCCAAGTATGGATATTACGATCCATTTGTCTTGGCTAAAGAAGCAATACAAGTTTATTATGTACCATACCCATCTGAAAATAGATCTAAAAAAGATTGGTCGGTAGTTATTAAGACGAAAGCAAGAAATAATTTTGATGCTTCTATTCCTAGCGACCAAGCATATCAAGCTGATTCTGAATCTATTAATGCATTTAATTTAGCACAATATGGAGATCTTGGACCACTAAATGATGAAAATTTACAAGTAAATTGTTTGATGAGGACGAGGACACGAATATAGAGTATGAAGAGGAAGAGGAAGATGATGAAGAGGAAGACGGTAGAAGTGTGTTCTATAATTGTGTTAATGGTGCAAAGAGAAAATCAAGTTTAATCCAAAGCATTGATTATGTGGTTCAATGCAATGCTTTTCTATAATTTTTTATCTGTATTATTTTTCCTTTAAATACTTGCATTGCTGTTATACTCTTTGGAAATGCCAACTACAAAATATGCATTATAAATCTTTATTAATGACAAATGTTTGCCATTATGGTGCAGCAATATTTTTAGGCAGCACCAACAGTTATATATATGGTGGTATGTCGAGGGAAAGGACGAGTGCGAGGGCGAGGAGACCCTATTACCACCACCATCACTTTCACTGCCTTATCTCCTATTGAGTCCACACATGTTACATCTACCCACACCCCCATTCCCACACATGTTATATCTATCTCTATTCCCTCACCACATCCTATACCAGTCCCACCACCCTCACCCCCACCCCACCTCCACCTCTGTCCCCACCACCCTCATGTCATGTAAATGTAATTGCGGATGTGGAGAATGATGATCCTTCACTAGTTACCACACCCAGTGTAGGGAGACTGTGACGACCCCAAAACCCGTACGACGGTGTTAACGGTAATCTTTGGAATATAACACATAAACAAATAACAGTAGAACAGAAATAAATCATTGCACAGATAATGGACATCAAAATACACAGGATAAATATAATCATCAGAGTTACACAGTGCAGAATCATACTTAGCACAAAATACAGTTTCAGTTCAATATAAAATGTCTGCAGCGGATCAAACATAATGTACATGATAATAACTGAAACAGTAAAGAGAAATGATAAAGTCCAGCTCCAGCTCCACAGCTGTCCAGAATGAGTCTGCTAAAACCTGAATACAAGGCTGCCCGTGTAGAAACAAGGGCACCCGAGTTTGCAAAGTGAAACAAACTACGAGTCAGTCGTGGGACTGGTATGAGAAATCTACTTAACTGCTTAAACAACAATAACAAGGCAAATCATAGGACCACGCCACTTTCACGGAACGGGTTTACTCCAGCGATTGCCACTACACTAAAACAAAGTAAATTCTTTAAATAACGCAATGCTTTTTAAAAAAAATGAGGCCGATATAAGACTCAAGTCCCTTCACACAATGCAACGCAAACCGGAGGATAGAGTTTTACCTTATATTGGCCAAAATATGCTTAATACGCGTAAAGCAAAATCACTTGATATTATTACTATTGCATATATGTTTCAAAAGCAAATTCAATCATAAATATCAATCATATACGGCATAAGTGCCCCATACCACTATGTCGCCATATATATATATACATATATATATATATACAATCAAAACCGCAAGATGTCGTATTTGGAAATTGGATTTCCATCAATGAACCGAGGCAAAAATAGTCCTCACCGATTTCGAGACAATCTAGCCTACCATGTCTCAGGCAAGCGCGCAGGCAAGCCTTGGAGCAACAGGGTCGGTCCACTCGATGTGGATTAAATAAAACCCTGAACAATACGTCTCCCCGCCCTATGGGGCGTAAATGAGCCAAATGACTCCATATCCGAGGCGCCTCGCAACAGCAACAACCACACAGGTGAAAATAATATAAATGTCGGCCAGTTTAAGCACCGACACCACCTCTAGCTAGAAAGAGACGCATGTTCTCCCTGAGTCCTTCTCCCGTTTCTGGTTCATACCGGGGTGTGAGGCTCGCGAATCCACGCTATACAAAAAGCTGGGCCACGTAGGCCGTGCTTTGATCATCAACCACAAGACTTTGCTTTGCAACAGAAGCCTTGATCACTGCATCTTAGGCATGCCACACAGGCAGTTCACTCCATGCGACTGATTTCCATTGATATATAACCTCTGAGCTCGTACGTCTCAGAGAAGGGCGTTAAGCAAGAGAATAAATTCTTCGCCGACAAACATATATATATTTAACAGAGATCAATCAGCACAGAACAAAATCCAATGTCAGACACACAGTCCATTTACATGTCCGTTCTGGGTCTGAACGAAACCGGAGGCACCACTCCTCGCATATCCGTACAATCAACACGTACGTCCGGATGGCTACTACTTCAGCACCTTCAAGGTAGCTACTCCAATCATGAACCTCAGTAGCACCCGTCCGTCCGATGTGAAGATCGTCGGTCTTGAACCGTCTTCATCTCTTCGACTTCGAATCGTCGATCAACTGTTTGAAGTGAGAATTAACTCGGGTTTTTCAAACAATTCACGTATATTTTAATGACCCGCAAATCCACAACATCAGAGTTGACTATATACATCATACGTCCAACCCAAATATCATGAAAATACGAAACATTTTTTTTTTAGAAGAAAGAGGTAGAAGAAGAACAGAAATAACAACACAGAATCTCACATCGCAATGGAACAAAATATAATATATCATAACTTTTGAAATACAAAATTTCACTGTATAATATACACTTATCAGAGTACAACACTTACAACACAACGGAACAAAACTCTATATAACTAACGCTGAAGCCTCCTGCTCCAAGCTCCTTTAGATAGATCTGTAAAATCCTGAACTACTTGACTGCCCGTACAAATTTAGACACCCAAGAGTTTAGGTAGAACAAAACAAATAAACTCCGGGTCAGTCATGGGACTGGTATGAGTAAACAGTTTAAAACAGTTTCAGAAAACTAAATGTTATCTCATAAGACCACGCCGTATAACACAAAACGGATTTTTCCCTTATGAGAATCCAATCAATTGATTTAACTTTCAAAATCCCTTTGAAAGGAATGATAGCTTTATATCAAACTCCTTTGATATTATAATAGTGTCTAAATCAAGTAAATACAATCTAGTGGAACGTTTACATCTCACGTACCACATATATAATATACAATCAAAACCGCAAGCACGTATTGGGTAATGGATTTCCAACTATGACAAGGTATGGAACCACCTTCCGATGGTATATCTCTAGAGGAGAATACACCGAGTTCAATAAGAACATCTTGCAACTCAGCCACACATGACCGACCACTCATTTGGCTTAAGTGTTTCGAATTTATATCACCAACGGTTGGGATCAGCAACCGTTTCCCGAATGGGAAAGCATCGACAATAGATTTTTAGAAATAAATGAAACTCTAGATCAGGTGATTATACACCCTAATAGGTGCGACCTACATAGCCATGCTGCCTGCCCGATTTCTGTCATTTACCGGATGTGAGGCTAGAAGCTACGCTTTATCATCATATCGGATTCACTTCGAATGTCACATTGTCAGATCCATCGAAAATTACTAATTGATGTCTACAACTGTACATTACGTGTTAGCGAAAGAAGTTTCCTTCTCCGCTTCCACTCTTGGTACGGTTGAAGAAGTCAATGTACGTGACCTTTCTGGAAATACTCTGTCAGACATTCATCCATACAAGTCACCCAGAAACAGGATGAACTGAAGGCACTATTTCTATTAATAGAAAAAGTTCTTGCACTCTACTCCGTCTTCGATTATCTTTATATAATCTGATTCGCACGCTACTGCCAATACGGAGTGGTTCTTCGGATAATAATCCGACCGGTCTCTCCATATTGACAACGATGGTCAAAACTTCGATAGTTTGTTATTTAACTATCGAATAAAAACAAGTGTTTCGATAGTCGATGATTTAACTATCGAAGAAAACAAGTGTTCATCCAAACATCCAACAATCACTAAGCCCTTAATTAATATTCCATTAATTAAATCACTTCTCTATTTCTTTATCAATATTTGTTAACCCAATATTTTCAATAACCATATTTCCCTTTTCTATTATTTGGAAAACATTCTGAATATCGCCTTCCTTTATTTTCTAAGCTTAGAAAATATATGCTATTTATAATTGGAAAATATTCCAATTACTTATCTCTTTTCCGATCTCGTTTATTTCTATACTTACACTTATTTGGGTCAAAACAGATGTTGTGTAAAACATCGTTACGACAACCCAAATACTATATTCAACTAACTCTTATCTAACATTGATCTTCGAGCCTAAATCTTACTATTTATTTGTAAATAATGAAATCAATCAAGTTGGGGTATAACTACCTCTCAGACCTTGATTGAATAACATTTATAACGTCAAAACAGATATGACTACTTACTCGAAAAATCAATAACACACAACTACTTATTCACCTTTAAACACATACACTTTCTATTTCTATTCTTACGAGATTTTATTCTTATACTTACTTTTTGATTATACTATCACATTTCTAAGTTTGTTTCTTTATCGACTTCTATATATATTGATATATAGATTTCTAACTATCAAATTATCTTAAAAATATTCTAACTCCTTAAATTCTCGGAAAAATTCGCCATAACTTCCTTTGTACCGGGAGCATCGGGAAAATCCCCAAACTGCCACACAGGCCTCTCTGATCAAAAAGAAAAAGGAAAAGCCAAGCGGCTTGCCGATACGGCGCATAGAATCTCATATATGAATTAAATACGTACCTTTTTGTCGAGCAATCTATTTATATACCTTCTAACACTTTATTCCAAACCTGTCTTCTGTATGTCTATACCTGTCCAAACTATTTTAACTATACCAATCGTTTTAACTCAATTTGTTAATAAATTTGTTACTTAACTCTTCAGTCTATTTCACCTTTATATTTGAACATGACATGTTCAAATATATTTTAACTTGCATATTAACAAAATTCTAATTATACTCATACTCTCGTTTCCTTATCGACTTCTTATTCAAATTCCAATTCAATTCTATTTGAATTCTCTTTATTTAAACTTCATTTGAATTCTATTTTCAAATTCTATAGTTTAAAGTCCATTTGAATTCTATATTCAAATTCTATAGTTTAAAGTCCATTTGAATTCTATATTCAAATTCTATAGTTTAAAGTCCATTTGAATTCTATATTCAAATTCTATTTGAATTCTCTGCATTATTTATAAACAACGTTTATAACTTCACTTAAAATCCCATATTTATATATTTATAAACAAAGTTTATAAATTCAGTTCAAATCCCATAATTTCCTTTTATAAACAAAGTTTATAAATTCGATTCAAAACCCACCTTTTCATTTATAAACCAAGTTTATAAATTCAATTCAAATCCCATATTTTCCTTTTATAAACAAAGTTGATAAATTCCATTCAAATCCCACATTTTCATTTATAAACAAAGTTTATAAATTCAATTCAAATCCCATATTTTCATTTATAAACAGAGTTTATAAATTCCATTCAAATCCCACATTTTCATTTATAAACAAAGTTTATAAATTCAATTACTTGTTTTATATATCTTCAAAACAAGTTAATATTATCTATAGTTTATTTAAAATTCAAATTCTAATTATAAAAATAGAATTCCCTTTTTAAATCTCAAATACCCATTCAGGGTATTTTATAAATCAATATCCCAAACCCCAGTGATATTTTTAAACAATCAAATCAACCAATTTCCAATCATTTGATTTTTAACACATCATATATGAATATATATGAAATCAAACAAACAACAACAGATAATATATTTTTGAGGAATCCAGTTGGATTCCTCCAACCTGTTTTCCTGCATCCACAGACGTTAGTCAACATAGTAATACCCATCCTGCTTGGAGGCAGGATATCGCGGTATAGAAGGTCATCCACTAATCATAGCGTGGGGCGCATAGGGTAATCATCCGCTATGGTACCGTGGGCATCCGCTAATGAGACTGCAGGAATCCAACCAATCTCAACCCAATATATATATATATAATAGTTAAGCCTAAATAACTAATATATTTAAAACAATCAGACATCATTCAAACAAGCAACACACAATTGTTTTTAACGAAATAAAAATACTTCTAATTAAACAGGTGAGTGAGAGTTACTCACCAGGGTTTTTATATTGCAGCTCACTCTAATTCTTGAATTAATTCGAACGATGGTTGATTTAAATTTGAAATCCGCAACTGCTCCTGAAAATCCCAAATCCACTCCACTCGCAGTACTCGACGATATGTTTTAAATGTTGCTTGTTTTGTTTCAACAGGACCTATTTTCCCCTTTTTAATTCTCTCTTCCTCTCTGAAAACAATTGCTGAAGCTTGTTGCTTTTCTGCCCCTAACTTCTCTCGACCTTCTGCATTCACCAATCCCTTAACCCATGCTACAGTGAGTAGCAGCATTCCTCCTTCGAACAGAATCTGATCCGAACCCTTTTTGCCGAGACTCCAAACTCGAGCTCAGCATTCCCCCTTATATCGCGGCTTCAGCCTTCATGAAAGTCATCACTAGTGAACTCGTGAAAAGCAAAAATCGAAGGGAACCCAGCAGAACTCACCGTCCATGTCACAACTTCAAAACCCACCAAAATTTCCACCGTACCTAGTTTGAAACCCATCCCTTATTTCTTGATCGCTACTTCGACAGTCCCCCTCATCCACCATCGAACGTTGCCATGTCCAATTCCCAACTTCGAACTCTCTAATACCCAAGCAAAATCGCACCTATCACCATCGCCCCCCCTCCAAAGTTGAATTCAAACACATTGCGCCTCTGTCCCTCGCTAGCACGGACGTCAAACAGCAGGATCGAACCCTAAACTCATGAGTCCGAAGTCGAACTTGATTTGAAGATTTGTTGAGGACAACGGCTTCCATTTTATCTGTTCGATTTGGTTTTCGATTTCAAAACGAGAAAGATTGGAGAGGGTTTTAGCTTGTTTTATTTTTACAGCAAATGATGAAGTGCGGTTTAGTTTAACTTATAGAAGCTTTGTGGTTTGTTTAAAGAAGAGGAGTTTACGGCTTAACAGAGAGAAAGGGGAAAATGAAGACCTTCCCTTTAATTCCTTAGTTGAAGCTCTGATTTATAAAGGAATGGATGGAGGAAGGAAAACCACGAGTTGGTTTTGTTATGTGGTAATAAGGAAGGCACGGGTTTCTTTTAGTTGGTGGTGATAAGGGAAGGCACCGTTGTTTAGTTTTGGTCCACCAACAAAAGAATTTATTTTTAAATTTATTTTTAATTTTATTTAACCGATATGATTAAATAAATTAAATTATTCTGTTGATTTCGAACTTCTATTCGAACACAAAAATAGGTCTGCCTAGGGTTAACCATTATGCTAAACACACTGGTACGGGTTTCAAACCCCTATTCGACCATCCGGAGATGATATAAATTGAACTCAAAACAATATATTCTTTGAAAATAAATAAATATTATTATTCTAATTTCAAACAGAAGTTTGCGTTGATTATCTGAATTGTTTCTAATTCAATTTTAACTTCAAATTCAGTTATTCATCGATTTCGTATTCTGATAATTTAATATATATATATACGATATTAAATCGAAATCGATATTTAAATCGATAACATAAATATAAAATTTCATTTATTTTATCAACTAAATATTTAAATCCGTATTAAATATTCAAATTTAACCGACGAAATATCCGGGTCATTACATTCTTCCCCACTTAAAATAATTTCGTCCTCGAAATTGCTAAGGTAGAAAAGTGCTACAAACCCATTTATCTTTTCAAAACTTATTTATGTTGATACTCAACATTTCAAACTTCCTTACGTAACTCTCTTTCGAATAAATCCTTATTCGATAACTCCTCCCTTCGAATAACTATATTCGATAATCTCTCTATCGAATAACTAGATTCAAAAACTTTTCTTCGAATAAACTATATTCGATTAACTCCTTTAATTCTATTCGAATAACTAATATTCGATTAACTCCTTTGCTTCTATTCGAATAACTAATATTCGATAACTCCTTTGCTTCTATTCGAATAACTAATATTCGATAAATCCTTTCGCTTGACTCTAGATCGCAGCGATCACAATGGTTACGCCTGATTCCCCCAGGAAACATCCGACCGTCCTAGGCTATCTTCAGCCCTGCGAATTACGCTAGCAGTCGTATGAAGTGGTAACTTATCCCGAGTAACTATGTTTGACTAACTCTATCTCAATAACTATATTCGATCAACTTTAATTGAATAACTAACATTCAATTAAATCCTAATTCGATTAACTATGTTCAATTAACTCTATCTGGTTAACTCTTAATTTGAATAACAAATATTCGATAAATTCTAATTGAATAACTAATATTCAATTAACTCTACGGATTAATCCTAACTGATTAACTCTAACTGGTTAATTCTTACTCTAATCGATTTATTCTAACTCTAATCGATTATTTCTAACTCTAATCGACTTCTCCTATTCGAATAACTCCTATTGGATAACGTTTATTCATTTATAAAGATTTACTTTTAGTAACGGTTCTTCACTTTATAAATGTTCTCTTTAATAACGTTACTTCACTTATACAAGTGTTGTGTACCCCTTCTATTTAAAACTATCGGTGTTAAAAACCAATATCTCTTCTCTATATAAGTTCAGACTTATATATTCCATTTATCGAATGATAAATATTTAATTTAATTTATAAACTGTTATTTATAAATTAATCTTTTCTATTTATCTGTTAAAAACAGATTTCCATTTTCTATTCACCTTCTAAATATTCCCTTGATTAAATTCTATTTATTTAAGAAATAAATATCTCATTTATAACATTCTATTTATTTTCTATAGATAAATGTTTCCATTCAATCTATTTGTAAATGTTTTTACAAATATTTCCTTTTAAATTCTATTAGTAAATGTTTTTACAAATATTTCTCCTTCTATTTGTTTGCACATAGCTTCCTTTGTATTTGTGTTACAAATATATTTCCTTTTATATTCGTTTTACAAATATATTTTCTTTATATATTTGTTTTACAAATATATTTTCTTTTTAACTCTTTTGGTTTTTCCTTTATTCACACCCAATTCATATTTCATTCACATTGATTTTACTCAATTTATTCATTTTGATCCATTTAACTTACTTAAGTTAAATTTAATTTCAATCATCCAAATTCGCATTAACAGGTTGCTAATTAACCGTTTTGCCTATTTCACCCTTTTTATTTGAATATCACTTGTTCAAATATATGTCAACTTAAATATAACTAATCTAATTATATTTTCAACTCGAGTTATATATTCGATTTCGAATATAAATTCTCAATCTCTTTCACTTATCCAAAAACCCAATTTCGATTCAAATTTTCTTTAACTAATTATTTTCCAATTTAGTTAATTCTATTTAACCATTTAAAATATGATTTTTGTCTTAAAAATCAATTCACTTACTTCACTGGAGTTCATATTTATTTTATATCTCCAGCCTGGATTTTTCTAATGCCAATTCAGATTTTATTTCCTAAAAATCCTTTTATTTATTTAATTAAACCGTTATGGTTTTATAATGGTTCTGGCGTTGCTTTTCTAAAAATTTGATTTTGATATAACTCAAAATCTATACGACGAAATCCAGAATTTTTCTTTCATTAGAAAACTATTGTTCAACCGGTCCCGACGATTCTTGTTTCACAGAATTCCGACTAGGAATGGAAATGGGGCGGGTTGGGGCGGGTTTCTCATGCCCCAGACCCGACCCGGACTTTTTAAACCCCGCCCCAGACCCGCCCCGTAGACCCGGTGCGGGTCTGGAATTTCGCCCCGTACCCGAAACCCGTACGGGTCAGGGTAGACCCGACCCGCGACCCGGTGATATTATGTTCTAGTGTACACAAATTTATATATTTATATTTTTTATCACTAAATGATAAATTATATGCATATTATAATGTGTTCACAATGACAAGAGAATAATATAAAATGAGTTGTAAGATAATAGTTCAAAATGTATGCATTTGTTATTGTATGATTATCATTGATGTAACTTAATACGATGAAAATTTTATAGTTTTCAATTAAAAGAATATAATATTCAAGTTATAACTATGTAAATCTAAGAAGATTAACAAGTAATAGTTATAGTTATAAAGAGTTTGAATGATGTTTCGATCATGCGGGTCGGGTTGGGGCGGGTTAGCCATGCCCCAGACCCGACCCTAGACCCGGACCTCCAAAAGCGGGTCGCGGGTCTACCCGCCCCGAAGACCCTATGGGGTGGGTCTAAATGGGTCAAAACAGGGGCGGGTCAAGCGGGTTTGGACCCTAGACCCACCCCATTGCCATCCCTAATTCCGACTTCAATTGAGTTCTGTATACTAAATTGAAGTTCGAATCGCCAATTTACGAACTGCCGCGCTACGGCGAGCTCGTTTTAATTATATTTATAAATATAAACGTTTTAACTTTGTTTATAATAAATTCAACTCCATTCTGATATATTTTTAATATATATCCAATCCATTTCACAAAATATTCCCGATCTATTTCACTTTTAATATTCAAATCCTATATATTTACAATATTCAAATTCCATTTGAATTTCTTTATTCAAACTCTATATTATTTCCTTCTATTCAATTTCTATTTAAATTTTCTTCTATTCAAATTCTATTTTCAATTCCTTATCTTCAAATTCTATTTGAATTTCTTATCTTCAATTCCTATTTGAAATCCTTTATTCAAAACCCATTTCAAGTCCCTTATTCAAATTCCATTTACTTAAAATTCTATTTCAAACTTTATATTTTCTTTGAATTCTAGTATTCAACCTCCACTTTATATTCTCTTTGAAATTCTATTTAACCGAATTCCATTTGAATCCTAATATTCAAATATCTATTTGACTTTTCTTTATTCAAATCCATTTGAATTCCCTTGAATTCAAATTCCATTTCAATTTTTCTTATACAATTTCTATTTTAATTTTCTTTATTCAAACTCATTTGAATTCCTTTGAATTCAAATTCTATTTCACTTCTATTTGAATTATATATATATTCAAATTCCTTTATTTTACTTCTATTTGAAATCTATATTCCAATTCCCATTTCAAAATTCCTTTGAAGTTATATAAATATATACATATATTTATATCTATCTCAAATTCAAAACATCTGAATTTTCAAACAACTTGTTTCTTTTCAAACAAATTTCCATCAAAAACTTTTCTAAGGCAGCAATTCATCACTTAGAAACTCGAAAATGAACACTGATGATGTTGCGACCATCATCAGAATTATTTCCCCGCCACTGAATGAGTTCAGTACTATATTTCTTTCAAACTCCATTTAGAAAAATATTTTCCAAACTCCCAGGATTTTAAATTCTGAATTCTGGTTGGAATTCAATTTCAATTTATCACATTTGTATATTTTATTTCATATACAAATTCTATTGGTTATATATCTATTTCTATTTTATAATCAAATTTGATTATAATCCAAACAATCAACTCAACCATTTAAAACAATATCGTGTCCAATCTTCTGTCAAGTGTTTATAAATTCCTATCGACTTCGTGGCGTCCCACGATTCGACCAAAATTTATAATCTACTCAACAGACTAGTCAACACAATATAAAACAGTTTTTATATCAAATAACAAATACGCTCTCTCGTATATATATATACACTCAACTCCTTCTAGGATACTACTGATCCTATCTCTAATGAGCACATTCCAACAAGCCTAGGTATTCGCTCAACCTAAGCTCTGATACCAACTGTAATGACCCGTAAATCCGCAACATCAGAGTTGACTATATACATCATACGTCCAACCCAAATATCATGAAAATACAAAACATTTTTTTTTTGGAGAAAGACGTAGAAGAAGAACAGAAATAACAACACAGAATCTCACATCGCAGCGGAACAAAATATAATATATCATAACTTTTGAAATAAAAAATTTCACTGTATAATATACACTTATCAGAGTACAACACTTACAACACAACGGAATAAAACTCTATATAACTAACGCTGAAGCCTCCTGCTCCAAGCTCCTTTAGATAGATCTGTAAAATCCTGAACTACTTGACTGCCCATACAAATTTAGGTACCCAAGAGTTTAGGTAGAACAAAACAAATAAACTCCGGGTCAGTCATGGGACTGGTATGAGTAAACAGTTTAAAACAGTTTCAGAAAACTAAATGATATCTCATAAGACCACGCCGTATAACACGGAACGGGTTTTTCCCTTATGAGAATCCAAACAATTGATTTAACTTTCAAAATCCCTTTGAAAGGAATGATAGCTTTATATCAAAACTCCTTTGATATTATAATAGTGTCTAAATCAAGTAAATACAATCTAGTGGAACATTTGCATCTCACGTACCACATATATAATATACAATCAAAACCGCAAGCACGTATTGGGTAATGGATTTCCAACTATGACAAGGTATGGAACCACCTTCCGCTGGTATATCTCTAGAGGAGAATACACCGAGTTCAACAAGAACATCTTGCAACTCAGCCACACATGACCGACCACTCATTTGGCTTGAGTGTATCGAATGTATATCACCAACGGTTGGGATCAGCAACCGTTTCCCGAATGGGACAACATCGACAATAGATTTTTAGAAATAAATGAAACTCTAGATCAGGTGATTATACACCCTAATAGGTGCGACCTACATAGCCATGCTGCCAGCCCGATTTCTGTCATTTACCGGATGTGAGGCTAGAAGCTACGCTTTATCATCATATCGGATTCACTTCGAATGTCACATCGTCAGATCCATCGAAAATCACTAATTGATGTCTATAACTGTACATTACGTGTTAGCGAAAGAAGTTTCCTTCTCCGCTTCCACTCTTGGTACGGTTGAAGAAGTCAATGTACGTGACCTTTCTGGAAATACTCTGTCAGACATTCATCCATACAAGTCACCCAGGAACAGGATGAACTGAAGGCACTATTTCTATTAATAGAAAAAGTCCTTGCACTCTACTCCGTCTTCGATTATCTTTATATAATCTGATTCGCACGCTACTGCCAATACGGAGTGGTTCTTCGGATAATAATCCAATCGGTCTCTCCATATGGACAACGATGGTCAAAACTTCGATAGTCTGTGATTTAACTATCGAATAAAAACAAGTGTTTCGATAGTCGATGATTTAACTATCGAAGAAAACAAGTGTTCATCCAAACATCCAACAATCACTAAGCCCTTAATTAATATTCCATTAATTAAATCACTTCTCTATTTCTTTATCAATATTTGTTAACCCAATATTTTCAATAACTATATTGCCCTTTTCTATTATTTGGAAAACATTTCTGAATATCGCCTTCCTTTATTTTCTAAGCTTAGAAAATATATGCTATTTATAATTGGAAAATATTCCAATTACTTATCTCTTTTCCGATCTCGTTTATTTCTATACTTACACTTATTTTGGTCAAAATAGATGTTGTGTAAAACATCGTTACGACAACCCAAATACTATATTCAACTAACTCTTATCTGAAATTGATCTTCGAGCCTAAATCTTACTATTTATTTGTAAATAATGAAATCAATCAAGTTGGGGTATAACTACCTCTCAGACCTTGACTGAATAACATTTATAACGTCAAAACAGATATGACTACTTACTCGAAAAATCAATACCACACAACTACTTATTCACCTTTAAACACATACACTTTCTCTTTCTATTCTTACGAGATTTTATTCTTATACTTACTTTTTGATTATACTATCACATTTCTAAGTTTGTTTCTTTATCGACTTCTATATATATTGATATATAGATTTCTAACTATCAAATTATCTTAAAAATGTTCGAACTCCTTAAATTCCCGGAAAAATTCGCCATAACCTCCTTTGTACCGGGAGCATCGGGAAAATCCCCAAACTGCCACACAAGCCTCTCTGATCAAAAAGAAAAAGGAAAAGCCAAGCGGCTTGCTGATACGGCGCATAGAATCTCATATATGAATTAAATACGTACCTTTTTGTCGAGCAATCTATTTATATACCTTCTAACACTTTATTCCAAACCTGTCTCCTGTATGTCTATACCTGTCCAAACTATTTTAACTATACCAATCGTTTTAACTCAATTTGTTAATAAATTTGTTACTTAACTCTTCAGTCTATTTCACCTTTATATTTGAACATGACATGTTCAAATATATTTTAACTTGCATATTAACAAAATTCTAATTATACTCATACTCTCGTTTCCTTATCGACTTCTTATTCAAATTCCAATTCAATTCTATTTGAATTCTCTTTATTTAAACTTCATTTGAATTCTATTTTCAAATTCTATATTTTAAAGACCATTTGAATTCTATATTCAAATTCTATAGTTTAAAGTCCATTTGAATTCTATATTCAAATTCTATAGTTTAAAGTCCATTTGAATTCTATATTCAAATTCTATTTGAATTCTCTGCATTATTTATAAACAACATTTATAACTTCGCTTAAAATCCCACATTTATATATTTATAAACAAAGTTTATAAATTCAGTTCAAATCCCATATTTTCCTTTTATAAACAAAGTTTATAAATTCAATTCAAAACCCACCTTTTCATTTATAAACCAAGTTTATAAATTCAATTCAAATCCCATATTTTCCTTTTATAAACAAAGTTTATAAATTCCATTCAAATCCCACATTTTCATTTATAAACAAAGTTTATAAATTCAATTCAAATCCCATATTTTCATTTATAAACAGAGTTTATAAATTCCATTCAAATCCCACATTTTCATTTATAAACAAAGTTTATAAATTCAATTACTTGTTTTATATATCTTCAAAACAAGTTAATATTATCTATAGTTTATTTAAAATTCAAATTCTATTTATAAAAATAGAATTCCCTTTTTAAATCTCAAATACCCTTTCAGGGTATTTTATAAATCAATATCCCAAACCCCAGTGATATTTTTAAACAATCAAATCAACCAATTTCCAATCATTTGATTTTTAACACATCATATATGAATATATATGAAATCAAACAAACAACAACAGATAATATATTTTTGAGGAATCCAGTTGGATTCCTCCAACCTGTTTTCCTGCATCCACAGACGTTAGTCAACATAGTAATACCCATCCTGCTTCGAGGCAGGATATCACGGTATAGAAGGTCATCCACTAATCATAGCGTGGGGCGCATAGGGTAATCATCCTCTATGGTACCGCGGGCATCCGCTAATGAGACTGCGGGAATCCAACCAATCTCAACCCAATATATATATATATATAATAGTTAAGCCTAAATAACTAATATATTTAAAATAATCAGACAGCATTCAAACAAGCAACACACAATTATTTTTAACGAAATAAAAATAATTCTAATTAAACAGGTGAGTGAGATTTACTCACTAGGGTTTTTATATTGCAGCTCACTCTAATTCTTGAATTAATTCGAACGATGGTTGATTTAAATTTGAAATCCGCAACTGCTCCTGAAAATCCCAAATCCACTCCACTCGCAGTACTCGACGATATGTTTTAAATGTCGCTTGTTTTGTTTCAACATGACCTATTTTCCCCTTTTTAATTCTCTCTTCCTCTCTGAAAACAATTGCTGAAGCTTGTTGCTTTTCTGCCCCTAACTTCTCTCGACCTTCTGCATTCACCAATCCCTTAACCCATGCTACAGTGAGTAGCAGCATTCCTCCTTCGAACAGAATCTGATCCGAACCCTTTTTGCCGAGACTCCAAACTCGAGCTCAGCATTCCCCCTTATATCGCGGCTTCAGCCTTCATGAAAGTCATCACTAGTGAACTCGTGAAAAGCAAAAATCGAAGGGAACCCAGCAGAACTCACCGTCCATGTCACAGCTTCAAAACCCACCAAAATTTCTACCGTACCTAGTTTGAAACCCATCCCTTATTTCTTGATCGCTACTTCGACAGTCCCCCTCATCCACCATCGAACGTTGCCATGTCCAATTCCCAACTTCGAACTCTCTAATACCCAAGCAAAATCGCACCTGTCACCATCGCCCCCCCTCCAAAGTTGAATTCAAACACATCGCGCCTCTGTCCCTCGCTAGCACGGACGTCAAACAGCAGGATCGAACCCTAAACTCATGAGTCCGAAGTCGAACTTGATTTGAAGATTTGTTGAGGACAACGACTTCCATTTTATCTGTTCGATTTGGTTTTCGATTTCAAAACGAGAAAGATTGGAGAGCGTTTTAGCTCGTTTTATTTTTACAGCAAATGATGAAGTGCGGTTTAGTTTAACTTACAGAAGCTTTTTGGTTTGTTTAAAGAACAGGAGTTTACGGCTTAACATAGAGAAAGGGGAAAATGAAGACCATCCTTTAATTCCTTAGCTGAAGCTCTGATTTATAAAGGAATGGATGGAGGAAGGAAAACCACGAGTTGGTTTTGTTATGTGGTAATAAGGAAGGCACGGGTTTCTTTTAGTTGGTGGTGATAAGGGAAGGCACCGTTGTTTAGTTTTGGTCCACCAACAAAAGAATTTATTTTTATTTTTAATTTTAATTAACCGATATGATTAAATAAATTAAATTATTCTGTTGATTTCGAACTTCTATTCGAACACAAAAATAAGTCTGCCTAGGGTTAACCATTATGCTAAACACACTGGTACGAGTTTCAAACCCCTATTCGATCATCTGGAGATGATATAAATTGAACTCAAAACAATATATTCTTTGAAAATAAATAAATATTATTATTCTAATTTCAAACAGAAGTTTGCGTTGATTATCTGAATTGTTTCTAATTCAATTTTAACTTCAAATTCAGTTATTCATCGATTTCGTATTCTGATAATTTAATATATATATATATACGATATTAAATCGAAATCGATAACATAAATATAAAATTTCATTTATTTTATCAACTAAATATTTAAATCCGTATTAAATATTCAAATTTAACCGACGAAATATCCGGGTCGTTACATATATTTAAAATTCAAATCGATTCTTCTCATGGTTAAATTATTCGATATTCACATTTCAGTTCTTTAGTATAATTTTCATGTCAAATACAATCAACCATCAAATATCAAGCAAACCAAGTAAAGTTGGTTTGTTTTCACTTCATATCGCTTATAATATTTTATAACGATTTTTTTCGCCATTTTTATTTAATTAAAAACGGCCTTATTTAATTAAACGACGTTTCAGATCGCGTCGTGCCACTGGCGCTGTTTTTCTCTAAATTTGTATTACACATATCTGAAAATCTAACCGTTGGATCTTAACAAAGTTTATATCGTTGGAAAGATCTCTCAAAAGCGAACCCAACGTTTCCAGTTTCGTCAAAATCCGATGGTCGGATCTTTCGGTATAATCGTTTAAAAGTACGATTTCAAAACGCGAACTGCACGGCCTTAATTCTTTTTAATTTAATTTATATATATATATAATTCGTTCGACGATTTCTATATCGTTTTCACTTCTAAAATTTCACTAATGCCTTTAAATTTTGGAAAATTTCGCCATAACCTCCTTTGTACGGGAAGGGTCGGGAAAATCCCTAAACAGCCACACGGGCGTCTCATCTCAAAAAGAAAAAGAAAAAGCCAAGCGACTCATAAAATCATCACCCAAGCAAAATGGTAAATGTGTACCTATTTGTCGGGCAAAAATTTTTATTCCTGTTCTCTAGCCTCTTTGCTATAACCTGTTAAAAATAATATTCGTACCAAACAAATATTTATTTCAACACTTGTATATTTTTAGCAAGTTATATACATGATAAAAATGGTATTTTTATCATCAAAAATATTTATTCAACACATGAATGTTTTAACACTTCATATTCTCAATAAAAATGATATTTTTATCGTTCACTTCATATATTCAACACATGAACCATTTTCAACACATGAATAACTCAACACATGAATATTTCCACACATGGATATTTTATATAGTTCGTACATATAATAAAGATGTGATGTTTAATGTTAAAATAATTTATTTATAACAAGGATATTTTATCTAGTTCACGTATATAATAAAAATGTGATTTTTATTTTTCAAAGAATTTATATAAAATTTCATTTATTTTATCAACTAAATATTTAAATCCGTATTAAATATTCAAATTTAACCGACGAAATATCCGGGTCATTACATATATTTAAAATTCAAATCGATTCTTCTCATGGTTAAATTATTCGATATTCACATTTCAGTTCTTTAGTATAATTTTCATGTCAAATACAATCAACCATCAAATATCAAGCAAACCAAGTAAAGTTGGTTTGTTTTCACTTCATATCGCTTATAATATTTTATAACGATTTTTTTCGCCATTTTTATTTAATTAAAAACGGCCTTATTTAATTAAACGACGTTTCAGATCGCGTCGTGCCACTGGCGCTGTTTTTCTCTAAATTTGTATTACACATATCTGAAAATCTAACCGTTGGATCTTAACAAAGTTTATATCGTTGGAAAGATCTCTCAAAAGCGAACCCAACGTTTCCAGTTTCGTCAAAATCCGATGGTCGGATCTTTCGGTATAATCGTTTAAAAGTACGATTTCAAAACGCGAACTGCACGGCCTTAATTCTTTTTAATTTAATTTATATATATATAATTCGTTCGACGATTTCTATATCGTTTTCACTTCTAAAATTTCACTAATGCCTTTAAATTTTGGAAAATTTCGCCATAACCTCCTTTGTACGGGAAGGGTCGGGAAAATCCCTAAACAGCCACACGGGCGTCTCATCTCAAAAAGAAAAAGAAAAAGCCAAGCGACTCATAAAATCATCACCCAAGCAAAATGGTAAATGTGTACCTATTTGTCGGGCAAAAATTTTTATTCCTGTTCTCTAGCCTCTTTGCTATAACCTGTTAAAAATAATATTCGTACCAAACAAATATTTATTTCAACACTTGTATATTTTTAGCAAGTTATATACATGATAAAAATGGTATTTTTATCATCAAAAATATTTATTCAACACATGAATGTTTTAACACTTCATATTCTCAATAAAAATGATATTTTTATCGTTCACTTCATATATTCAACACATGAACCATTTTCAACACATGAATAACTCAACACATGAATATTTCCACACATGGATATTTTATATAGTTCGTACATATAATAAAGATGTGATGTTTAATGTTAAAATAATTTATTTATAACAAGGATATTTTATCTAGTTCACGTATATAATAAAAATGTGATTTTTATTTTTCAAAGAATTTATTTAAACACGAATGTCATTCCACACATGAATTTCTATTCAACGGATGAATTTCTATTCAACACATGAATGCACTCTATACATGAATTTTATTTTTCAACACATGAATATATTTTCTCAACACATGAATACGGTTTCAACAAATGAATACGGTTTCAACACATGAGAATAAAGTTTCAACAAATGAATATGGTTTCAACACATGAAAATAATTCTAATACATGAATATTTCAAGTAATTTCGGCAGCATAACGGTAGGGGTTTAAAACCGGCACCGTAGCGAAGTACGGCTCCTCGCGCTACCTTAAGCATCGCTGCTTTCCCTAAGGGGCGTATTCTAAGGACCTAAATATTCCGACCATCTTTCAGGTCATAAGGAATTTTTCCACAATCAATTCCAATTTTATTTCAACCACAAACAATTCTAATCAACCATTCGCTATCAACCAAATTTCACACCAATCACAACCAATAAATATCGTCCACGGTTTGTGGACGAGGGGCGTATTTATATATATATATATATAATATATTTCACTTTCATTTCAACACTTTTCCCTGCATATATGTTTCAAACAACGCTTGTATAATTTATACATCGATCATACAACTTATACAACACATGTACGTGAGGTATACAATGCGTATATAATTTATACTCCGCTTATATAACTTATACAACACGCTTTCATTCACGTTTTGAATTTAGAGTTCTCACTTTGGTTCGTTGCTTTGCTAAAAACGAGCTCAGAAAAATCCGCGGTCTCTTCTAGAATGTAGAGAGCCTCCTTGCGTTCTCGATGTTTCCTGTTTCATCGAATTTCGTTAACACACCTTAAAGATACGATTTTTCGAAGTTTGCAACATTTAAAAGTGTTTAAATCAGTTCAAATCACCAAAGCCGATACCTTTACTTCTCGTTCAAAACTAGGTTTCGAATCCATGCTCAATCCGCTTGGCTTGAGGCCGATCAGACCATACTACCGCGTAGAGGGTCGAGCGAGCTTCCCGGCGCTGTGCTCCACGTGGAGCTCGAGCTCCTAATGGCGGCGGAAACACGGTCGGCGCGGTCGGACTTTCCAGGCGCAGATTTTGATGCAGACGAGGAGAGGGAGGGCGAGGGTGGTTCAGATTTGAAGAGGGGAGGGAGGGCTGTCGATTCTGGGTGGTGGCGGGGTCTGGCTTTGATCGGGGACGCCGGAATCAGGATGGGAAGATCGGAGCGCGAGCCCCCGTCGAGAGCAAAAGGGGTATTGGTTTTTTTATTGAACGAGGGTTATGAATGGAGGGTTCTGATTGGGCCACACACATATATTTAATTTTATTTTTATTTTCTAACTCTAAACATACCCACTTATCTAAACGAACCCCAATTCAAACCCAACGACTGTCGCCCCTAGCTAAATACCCCCATCCCGAACATAATGGGACATGTTTCGTTGGCCAATTCGGCTGTTACAGTCAGTTATCCTTCAAATTAAAGTATAAAACATTCAAATTATATTTTGAACATACATTTTAATTTGTCGGGGCCACATACTGATTCTAAAAATTCCCCAAAAATTTATCTAGCTATGTTAGGACGATACGGTCCCAACAAAACTAATTTCGTCGAATTCTGAGACCGTTTGAAAAATGGCCCTTTTCTGGTCGACCCGATTTAACTGAAATCGACCAAACACATTTTCTTCTGCCACACTCACATGTTGATTTCAAAAATTATGGAAAATTCAACTTAGCAATATATTGACATCCCAGATCCAACAAAAGTGGTTTCGTAGAATTCTGAGGTCGTTTGCAAAACCACTATTTTCAAGGCTTTAATATTATTTAAAAATGGGATTTTTAAATTCTGACTGAATTTCTGCTTAAATTAATCAAAATAAATTTTTTAAACTGGCTCAGAATTTCCAGGTTGTTACAATCTCGCCCACTTAAAACTTTTCGTCCCCGAAAAGGAACGAAGCTGAAAGTTGTTTTACTATTCAACTCAATTTTCACTCTGGTTAAATCTATCTTTCATTTACATATGGGTTTCAATAATTTTATTAGTTAAACTAATAATCAAACAACACAACTAGCAATCAATTAGTTGATTAACTATTCAAATATATATCTTTTATATATTCAAAAATAATATTTCTAAAACCAGACTATATATATGTATATAATCACAAATACGTTATCTATAAACCTATAACTCTTAACTCGTTCTGGGGCATTTCTGACCTCATCTCTAATGAGTTATTCTAATTCTGCTATACTCATACTGGGACCTTACTGATCCTATCTGTAATGAGTAATTCGTCCTAGAACACTACTGGTTCTATTTCTGACGAATTCGTTAACATGTTATATTCCTGAGCTAAGATTAACCAAAGCTCTGATACCAACTGTGACGACCCCAGAACCCGTACGACGGTGTTAAGGGTAATCTTTGGAATATAACACATAAACAAATAACAGCAGAACAGAAATAAATCATTGCACAGATAATGGACATCAAAATACACTGGATAAATATAATCATCAGAGTTACACAGTACAGGATCATACTTAGCACAAAATACAGTTTCAGTTCAATATAAAATGTCTGCAGCGGATCAAACATAATGTACATGATAATAACTGAAATAGTAAAGAGAAATGATAAAGTCCAGCTCCAGCTCCACAGCTGTCCAGAATGAGTCTGCTAAAACCTGAATACAAGGCTGCCCGTGTAGAAATAAGGGCACCCGAGTTTGCAAAGTGAAACAAACTACGAGTCAGTCGTGGGACTAGTATGAGAAATCTACTTAACTGCATAAACAACAATAACAAGGCAAATCATAGGACCATGCCACTTTCGCGGAACGGGTTTACTCCAGTGATTGCCACTACACTAAAACAAAGTAAATTCTTTAAATAATGCAATGCTTTTATAAAAAATGAGGCCGATATAAGACTCAAGTCCCATCACACAATGCAATGCAAACCGGAGGATAGAGTTTTACCTTATATTGGCCAAAATATGCTTAGTACGCGTAAAGCAAAATCACTTGATATTATTACTAGTGCATATATGTTTCAAAAGCAAATTCAATCATAAATATCAATCATAGACGACATAAGTGCCCCATACCACTATGTCGCCATATATATATATATATACAATCAAAATCGCAAGATGTCGTATTTGGAAATTGGATTTCCATCTATGAACCGAGGCAAAAGATAGTCCTCACCGATTTCGAGACAATCTAGCCTACCATGTCTCAGGCAAGCGCGCAGGCAAGCCTTGGAGCAACAGGGTCGGTCCACTCGATGTTGATTAAATAAAACCCTGAACAATACGTCTCCCAACCCTATGGGGCGTAAATGAGCCAAATGACTCCATATCCGAGGCGCCTCGCAACAGCAACAACCACACATATGAAAATATTATAAATGTCGGCCATTTTAAGCACCGACACCACCTCTAGCTAGAAAGAGACGCATGTTCTCCCTGAGTCCTTCTCCCATTTCTGGTTCATACCGGGGTGTGAGGCTCGCGAATCCACGCTATACACAAAGCTGGGCCACGTAGGCCGTGCTTTGATCATCAACCACAAGACTTTTCTTTGCAACAGAAGCCTTGATCACTGCATCTTAGGCATGCCACACAGGCAGTTCACTCCATGCGACTGATTTCCATCGATATATAACCTCTGAGCTCGTACGTCTCAGAGAAGGGCGTTAAGCAAGAGAATAAATTTTCTGCTGCCAAACAGATATATATTTAACAGAGATCAATCAGCACAGAATAAAATCCAATGTCAGACACACAGTCCATTTACACGTCCGTTCTGGGTCTGAACGAAACCGGAGGCACCACTCCTCGCATATCCGTACAATCAACACGTACGTCCGGATGGCTACTACTTCAGCACCTTCAAGGTAGCTACTTCAATCGTGAACCTCAGTAGCACCCATCCGTCCGATGTGAAGATCGTCGGTCTTGAACCGTCTTCATCTCTTCGACTTCGAATCGTCGATCAATTGTTTGAAGTGAGAATTAACTCGGGTTTTTCAAACAATTCACGTATATTTAAAATTCAAATCAATTCTTCTCATGCTTAAATTATTCGATATTCACATTTCAGTTCTTTAGTATAATTTTCATGTCAAATACAATCAACCATTAAATATCAAGCAAACCAAGTAAAGTTGGTTTGTTTTCATTTCATATCGCTTATAATATTTTATAACGATTTTTTTCGCCATTTTTATTTAATTAAAAATGGCCTTATTTAATTAAACGACGTTTCAGGTCGCGTCGTGCCACTGGCGCTGTTTTTCTCTAAATTTGTTTTACACATATCTGAAAATCTAACCGTTGGATCTTAACAAAGTTTATATCGTTGGAAAGATCTCTCAAAAGCGAACCCAACGTTTCCAGTTTCGTCAAAATCCGATGGTCGGATCTTTCGGTATAATCGTTTAAAAGTACGATTTCAAAACGTGAATTGCACGGCCTTAATTCGTTTTAATTTAATTTATATTTATATATATATAAATATAATTCATTCGACGATTTCTATATCGTTTTCACTTCCAAAATTTCACTAACTCCTTTGAATTTTGGAAAATTTCGCCATAACCTCCTTTGTACGGGAAGGGTCGGGAAAATCCCCAAACAGCCACACGGGCGTCTCATCTCAAAAAGAAAAAGAAAAAGCCTAGCGGCTAGCCAATAGGCTCATAAAATCATCACCCAAGCAAAACGGTAAATGTGTACCTATTTGTCGGGCACAAAATTTTATTCCTCTACTCTAGCCTCTTTGTTATAACCTGTTCAATAAATATGCATGTACATGTGTGCAATTCTAATCACTTACCAAATTTTCAATTCGGTTTCATACTTGATTCGATTTAATTTAATATCACCATTCAATCCAATGTTGCATACATAAGTTAAAAACCATATCATTATCTGATTAATGAATATTTTCACTCATGCATATTTATTTGAACAAGTGGTCATTTTAACACTTCACACTTCGTATAAAAATGATATTTTTAGCGAAGTAAAAATATATTTCAACACATTTCTATTTTATTTGGTTCCTATACATGTTAAAAATAATATTCATACCAAACAAATATTTATTTCAACACTTGTATATTTTTAGCAAGTTATATACATGATAAAAATGGTATTTTTATCATCAAAAATATTTATTCAACACATGAATGTTTTAACACTTCATATTCTCAATAAAAATGATATTTTTATCGTTCACTTCATATATTCAACACATGAACCATTTTCAACACATGAATAACTCAACACATGAATAACTCAACACATGAATATTTCCACACATGGATATTTTATATAGTTCGTACATATAATAAAGATTTGATTTTTAATGTTAAAACAATTTATTTATAACAAGGATATTTTATCTAGTTCATGTATATAATAAAAATGTGATTTTTATTTTTCAAATAATTTATTTAAACACGAATGTCATTCCACACATGAATTTCTATTCAACAGGTGAATTTCTATTCAACACACGAATGCACTCTATACATGAATTTTATTTTTCAACACATGAATATATTTTCTCAACACATGAATACGGTTTCAACAAATGAATACGATTTCAACAAATGAGAATAAAGTTTCAACAAATGAATATGGTTTCAATACATGAAAATAATTCTAAAACATGAATATTTCAAGAAATTTCGGCAGCATAACGGTAGGGGTTTAAAACCGGCACCGTAGCGAAGTACGGCTCCTCACGCTACCTTAAGCATCGCTGCTTTCCCTAAGGGGCGTATTCTAAGGACCTAAATATTCCGACCATCTTTCAGGTCATAAGGAATTTTTCCACAATCAATTCCAATTTTATTTCAACCACAAACAATTCTAATCAACCATTCGCTATCAACCAAATTTCACACCAATCACAACCAATAAATATCGTCCATGGTTTCTGGACGAGGGGCGTATTTATATATATATATATATATATAATATATATTTCACTTTCATTTCAACACTTTTCCCTGCATATATGTTTCAAACAACACTTTTATAATTTATACATCGCTCATACAACTTATACAACACATGTACATGAGGTATACAATGCGTATATAATTTATACTCCGCTTATATAACTTATACAACACGCTTTCATTCACGTTTTGAATTTAGAGTTCTCACTTTGGTTCGTTGCTTTGCTAAAAATCCTAGCAAGCTCAGAAAAATCCGTGGTCTCTTCTAGAATGTATAAGCCTCCTTGCGTTCTCGATGTTTCCTGTTTCATCGAATTCGTTAAAACATCTTAAAGATACGATTTTTCGAAGTTTGCAACATTTAAAAGTGTTTAAATCAGTTCAAAATCACCAAAGCCGATACCTTTACTTCTCATTCAAAACTAGGTTTCGAATCCATGCTCAATCCGCTTGGCTTGAGGCCGATCAGACCACACCACCGCGTAGAGGGTCGAGAGAGCTTCTCGGCACGTGGAACTCGAGCTCCTGATGGCGGCGGAAACACGGTCGGCATGATCGGACTTTCTAGGCGCAGATCTCGATGCAGACGAGGAGAGGGAGGGCGAGGGTGGTTCGGATTTGAAGAGGGGAGGGAGGGTTGTCGATTCTGGGTGGTGGCGGGGTCTGGCGTTGATCGGGGACGCCGGAATCAGGATGGGAAGATCAGAGCGCGAGCCGCCGTCGAGAGCAAAAGGGGTATCGGTTTTTTTTATTGAACGAGGGTTATGAACGGAGGGTTCTGATTGGACCACACATATATATTTATTTTTATTTTTATTTTCTAACTCTAAAAATACCCACTTATCTAAACGAACCCCAATTCAAACCCAACGACTGTCGCCCCTAGCTAAATACCCTCATCCCGTACACAATGCGACATGTCTCGTTGGCCAATTCGACTGTTACAGTCAGTTATCCTTCAAATTAAAGTATAAAACATTCACATTCTATTTTGAACGTACATTTTAATTTGCCGGGGCCACATACTGATTCTAAAAATTCCCCAAAAATTTATCTAGCTATGTTGGGACGATACGGTCCCAACAAAACTGATTTCGTCGAATTCTGAGACCGTTTGAAAAATGGCCCTTTTCTGGTCGACCCGATTTAACTGAAATCGACCAAACACATTTTCTTCTGCCACACTCACATGTTGATTTTAAAAATTATGGAAAATTCAACTTAGCAATATATTGACATCCCAGATCCAATAAAAGTGGTTTCGTCAAATTCTGAGGTCGTTTGCAAAATCACTATTTTCAAGGCTTTAATATTATTTAAAAATGGGATTTTTAAATTCTGACTGAATTTCTGCTTAAATTAATCAAAATAAAATTTTTAAACTGGCTCAGATTTTCCGGGTTGTTACAGAGACTGTGTGTTAAAGTCATTCGGAACAAAGAGGGGTATGCTCCTTTAAATTTATATGTTTTGCAAATTATAATACATAATCAGTATTCTCACATTTCTCATACACATATGTAGATATCTTGTGCTTAGTCCATCTTCAGTCATGCTGCAAAGATTACTGAGTTAATAAAACAACGGATGAGCGACTTTTAGTCTACTAAGTGGAAGGATGTAGATGTTGGCATAAAGAAAGCCTTATTTTCTGACTACATGGTAATTATTTTTCTTTTTTTAATTAATCATCACTAGCATATATTTCTTTAAAATGACCTATAAGTCATGTTCCTTGGTCATACACTGAGATGGCCCAGAAGTCATGAATCTTTACTACATCATTAATCCATTTTATTTCTAGTCACAAGTCTACTACCTAGAGCGAGAGGATGCCACTATAGCTATGATGAGGGAGACATGGAATAGAAAAGCCATGAGTCAATATGCAAGTATAGTGCATGACCCGAAGAAAAGGGATAATAACAAAAGAGGGCGACCACCGTATATACTAGAGGTACAATGGAAACAATGGCTTGAATATTGGAAGCTTCCAGAGGTCATATCAAAGTAGGAAAAAGCTTAAATGTGTCGTAAAAGCAATCCACGATTACATACTACTAGTTCGATATCTATGGAGGAGACCTCTTGTAAAATGGTAGAATATTTAATATATGATAGTTAAATATATTCAAATACAGTTGCATATGAATAACTTATTTAATGTAATTTAAAATAGAGTTTGGAACTTGGAAAGCCGGTGTCAATGTTCGATGTATTTAGAATGACCCATATATAAAACAAGAGAGAGATGGCGACGGCGGATAATTCAACAACCATTATGGAGCAGTAGGTAGATGCTAATGCTGAAAATTTTCAGGTAATATTTTTATGTTTTATTTTTTATAAAGTGCAGTGAAAAATGTATATATGCAAAACTAGTAATATGGGTTGGAACAATGTGAAAAACTAGTAATATGGGTGGGAACAATGCTTTTGCACTGCCTTCAGATTACTCATGCTGTGGCTGTGTCTCCTAACTTATAACAACAATTTTATATCAATTACCTGCTTAACTAATATATAAATTATCATAATGAAGTGAGCGTGTTAATTATTTGTGCATATATTACACTGTTAGTTTGCATATAAGTGTATTGATGTTGAAATTATTTTGTTTCTCATTTAAGTAGCAGATAATAACAAACTGTGATATCGTTTGGATTAATTGTACAGTGGTAAGGTGAGGAAAAATAACAACTTGTGGTTGCAGTATAACACGTATGAAATAAGATTTGTGGTGGCCTTTTTCAGATCATGCCACTGAAGCCTGAAGGACTTAACACCTTTTCCATTTAGCCTAATGAAACTGCGATTATTTCTTTGTGATTTTGACTATTATTTGGTAGTATACTAGTTGGATGCTGATTTTGGTTTGAATCTGCACACTTGCAACCTCTCTTCTTAGCATATTATCACATTGCTACGATTACTTGTTGAATTCATGTACTCAATCACACAATCCTGGGATTACCTCCTTTTGAACATCTAGCTTACATCAGTTTTTAAGTTGGCATTAGCAGATAGATAGTGCTTACATCGTGTTTTTAGTTGGCTTTAGGAAACAAATTAAGATAATGATTTTCGGTTCATAGGGTTTCAGGTATACTTACAAATTGTCAATAGAGCACTCCATTTCATTTATTCATAAAATAAACCCCATTGCAATGTTTTTCCACAGTACCCAGGACACACAAATAAAGATTTTTTTATTGCCTTTAGGCGGTGTGCTCTCGCGCTGCCAGAAGGCAGTGCGACTGCGCTGCCTAAAGGCGGTGCAAACTTGCACTGTCTTCAGGCAGTGCAAACGCGCTGCGCACTGCCTTCACGGTAGTGCAAACTTAATGTTTTTCCTTTAGAGGACAATGCAAACTTAACGCACTACCTTGTCATATATATATTTGAGTTGTTTATTTTTGATGTAAATTAATATGATTGATTTTGCATTCGTAGATCAAATACAAAGCTGCATATGATGAGCGATTGACTGCTAATATAGCCAAAATGGAAGAAGAGGCGGTTGTGCTTCCACCAGAGCAGGAGATTGTGATTTTACATTCCCATGCTCTATCAAATGCAAAAGGACATGCATATCCTATGGGCAACCTCCCCGATGATGTAACTGTAAGTAAATTAAGCTGTAATATCTTTTAACATATTTGATAAATTTATTTTGGTAAGTAGACATGTAGTATTTATATACGTTTTTATATGTTGAAACATCCTTATTACTTGTATAACATGTCATGAACTTCTTGTTTATTAATAATCACTTCTTTAAAATCATAGGTGGGTTCTGGTACACAACGACAAAGGTCGACATATAGTAGCAGCCGCAGTCATTCATATGTTTCAACAACAATGGATCATATATCATCCAAGTTTCATGCAACGGAGGAAGAGGTACTACCTAATCAATGATAAAATTGAAGAGGAACGTCTAAGATTTGAACATGAGCGTCTATGAATGGAAGAGGAGCGTCAACAGGTGACACAGGCATTTGAGCGGAGAATGATTCAAAACGAGCAAAGATTGTTGCTACCTTTTCCTCCGTCATGATCTCGTCCATGAGGGACTAATATAAGTATTTATTTACTACTTCATGTATTATTATCACATTACATTATTTTTTTGGTTCATTAGTAGTATATGTATTAGTGTTTAGGGACTACTATATGCTTATTGACTACTTCATGTATTTTTGTATTACATTAGTTTTTCGGTTGTGTAATAATATACAATATTGCATTCAGATGGTGTTATGATTATCTTTGATTGGATCATACATTTTCTTGTTTGGATAAATTAGCATAGATGCATATTATTGAAACATATGATGATTGGATCAAGTAAAACAATACTATTGATTTTGTAATCGTTTTGCAATGATGATTTTATGATTTTGCAATGAATTTGTGATGGATTTAAATGTTTTTGCAATGGTTTTATGACAGATTTGTGTGGATGCTTCAATGTTTTTGCGACGGATAGGTTTAATTTTTTTTAGAAATATCAAGATAGTGACGGATTTGCATCCGAATTTCAAATCAAGTATGTAATGCATCATATGAGATTTTTCCATTGCAAATCCGTCATAAAGTAAAATGTTAAAAACATAATAAATTCCATCACAATTTTGTCGCCATTCCATCACAAATTCCATCACTATTTTTTAGTGATGGATCTTACACACGTTTATTGAGACGGAAAATTCCATCATAGATCCGTTACAAATGTGGGTTTAGTGATGGATTTGTGACGGATTTTGCCGCCATAAAATCATCTTTTTCTGCTAGTGACTTGATTGACTTATTTGACATGGTTGAATTTCATTAGTGGTTGATAGGTTTGTTAGAAGAATACTTATGCATTTGTGGGAGCTTTATAGGTTTAAGGATAAATAGAAGTTACAAGAAATGTTTGGCTTTATATTTGAATTTTTTTGAAATTGATTTTTATGACAACAAAACTTAAATTGGTTAATTGTTTGGATTAAATTGCTTAAATATTGACTTATCATTACTTGACTTATATTAATCATGGTTTTGAGGAAATATTATATAATTATTTCTTAGTCTAGATTAAAGTCTTATTATACTTTTAAGGGTATTAGAGTTTACGCTAGGTTTAGTCTTGTGTTAGTTTAAGGGGGAGTTATAGATATAGGGAGAGCTATAGATTTAGGGTGAGTCAAAAATATAGAATTAGTCACTAGGATTATTCCTAGTTTAGATAGATATACTTTTTATCGATGACAAAGGGGGAGAACTTATAAAATAGGTATACTTTAAGGGGGAGTTAATAAGAATTCATGGTGAAAGGGTGAGTAATCAAAGAAACAGATTGACAGGTAATATCAGGTATGAATATTTAATAAACCAAGGTTGTCATCATCAAAAAGGGGGAGATTGTTGGAAAATGGAATGTTGATGATGTTTTAATGACAACAACCTTGTTTCAATCATTATTGATTATAAAATATATACTAACATTTTTATCTAGAATATATATATATATGCAGGTAATAAATATTGAAGACTGTACAGTTTAAGATTTTCAAAATTTCAAGATTTCAAGACTCATGAGAATCAAGATATCTAGATTTCAAGAGTTCAAGAATATCAAGTGATAGAGTCTAGTTAATATGTAAAAATCCGGTTAGCACTTTCAAATTTTGTTTTAAAATTTTGTTTTCAAATTCTATTTTCAAATTCTGTTTTCAAATCATATTATTTTCAAACTCTTTTCTAATTGATTTCAAATTATTAAGATTCTTACTAATGATTTCAAATATATATGTTTATTATTTATAAAGTTTTATGATATATATGTTTATAATATATAGTTTTATAGCTTTGTATTATATAATTTTATAAATATATTTATATTGTATATTTCTATATATATATATATATATATGTTTTTACACTTTACAAAATTCATTTGAAACACTAGTTTTGAATCAAGAATTTTTAGAATATATATATAGTAATTTAAACACTTTAAAAATGTTTTAAAATTCAAAAAACCTATATATGTCAACATACAATAATGGACATGTAAACATATAATTGTTACAATTTTAATTTTCAAAAGAAGTATCTTTTCATTATTTGAAACGTTTCAGAACTATTGCAACCTTTGAAACTCTATCTAAAGGGGTCATTTTCGAATATTTAATCATCTTATCTTCTCCTTCTTCATCTCTTCTCGTACCACTATTATTATATTTTAATTTCTTGATTTCTACACTTATACTATGTCGTTTTCAACACAAATTATATCTTTCTCTTCTCAATCTTTATCAAATACTCTCTGTTTGGAAGTGTTATGCAGGAGTACTAGGGTTATTTGCAATTGCATTCGCCATAGTTCCAGCATTACGGCAAACCCGTGTCAAATATTTAAGGAAATGGTGTGTTCCTGGAAGCCTGCAAATCAAGGAAAATGAGCGATGTGAACCTTGTAGCCGTGAAATCAAGGGTATATGTAACAACCCAGAATTTCTGAACTAATTTAAAATTTTTATTTTAGTTATTTCAATGGGTTTTGAATATATAAAATGATTTATTTTAAATAATAACGACTAAAAATTTATTTAAATCGAAGTTAGAACGAGGGTGAGGGAGAAGGATTAGTTAATTATTTAATTAATAATGCAATGTATAATACACCGTATCTTTTGCATACGAGGTCGGAAAATTGCATACCAGGGTCCGTTGCATTCGTATCAACGAACAATACAACATGGAACTGACCAGAATGGAAACGGAGCAAATTGGATTTTCAGTTGAATTAAATGCGCGTTTAATCTAGTTGAAAAATACAATCTTTAATTAAAGAATGGCGGAGTGGAAACGAATGTGAGAATTCTCTCACCGAACTATTTGTACACTTATTTATTTTATAAATGAAATTATATGCCAGTATTGATTTTTATATGTTATTTGTTTTTGGAGTTCAACACACGAATCCACACAAATCATTTGAATTGAAAGCGATGTATGGATATTAGCGACACTCGCATTTCATACTCCGCGGATGAACACTTGTGGTGCCGTAAATGGCACTAAGTTGATGAGTATTTATTTATATGGATGATTTGGTGATTTATGCATTATGATTGTGATGATTAACATATTAAAATAATGTTAATATTATTGTGGTAGTTGAAATTAAATTATAAATCTCCGTTTATAATTTAAACAGTGAAAATTGGCTAATTAGAAAAATAATTCAAACCGAATTAAAATTGGTTAAATTTATTAACCAATGATTTAATGGAATCGACTGTTGTTGTTTGAAAACCCTATACGGGTATTGGAATGATATTTGACATACACTGATCCCAATATTTAGTTGTACGTCGATGATTGATCGACAAACTGTTGTAAGATTTATTTATTTATTTTAATGCTTATACAATTGTAGAACGCACTCTGGATGATGTTTGAATGTGTAATGATTATTTATCATTATTCTTGAATACATGCGATGTATGAAATCCATATAACTGAAATTATATGGTAATTGATTGAGTCGCATCCTGATTCAGAATCTAAAGGAATATTTTAAAATAAAATTCAGTTAAGAATTAAAATATGATTTTGATGTCAGATTTTGGATGGACACGAAAATATTGAAATATTCATAACGGAAATTAAAATGTGAAGCCGAGTTAAGTAGTTAAACGCCATTTTAACTCGTATGGGTTAATTAATTGATTTTATTCATTTTATAATGAATACGAAAAAGAAATGGATTTCAAAATCAGATATTTTGAAAATATTATCATTTTAAAATTAAAAGGATATGGAATTTTCAATTTTGATTTAAAATTGAAATGGAAGTTGGAATCGTTTTTAAAACGAGTTTATAAAGTACGTTTTAAATAGAAATCGATGAAATATATATATTATATATATAAACGGTTTGAATAGAATGCGCCGCACAGCGACCGTTCGCGAATTTCAACCATTGACTTCAAATGGATGTAACGGAAGATCCGACCGCCGGATTCTCCTAAAACCGGAACCATTGGGTTCGTATCGAAAAGATCTCTCAAATGAATATAAGTGATTTAAATTTAAACGATTAGATTTCAAATTATGTCCAAATCAATTTCAGAAAAGGTCGCTATGGATGCAGTTCGGTGACCGTTATTGGAAACCGATTGTAAGGGCCTTAATAAAATAATTAAAAATATGGAAAAATTATGTAAAATCATAATAACTGATTTGGTAAGATTTTGGCTGAAAAGTTTTAAATTTGAAAACATAAAAATATATTTTTATCTAAATGAATTAGTTATTAACTAGAATAATAATCCAATGTTTTAAATAAATAAATCGGATTGAGAAATTGGTTTTAATATAACTAGAGTTTTCCAACGAATAAATTGGAATGGGTTTGAATGGAAATTATCTTCGGATATTTCGATATTGGATTCCGTGATTATACGGATTTTGTTGAGGAATTTGGAAGATAGAGATATCGTTATTCCCAATACGATATTTGTTGGTTTCAGAATTTGATATTGAATATCAGCCGATATTATTTCTATTCAGAGCCTTGTATTTAATATCAAATTGGATTTTGGGTTTGTCGTGAATTGTGTCTTCAATAACATCATTCTTGAACTCCGTCGATAAAAGAATAAATCTTTTAATTTATATTAATGAAGTTTTCCAATTTATAATTATAAATTGGAATTAAATGAAAGATGATTTTGGGTTCATTGTGAACGATGTTTTGAATAACATTTGTTCTTAAAATCCCAGTTAATAGTGAAGATATGATCTGGAATATATAAATCTTCATTAAGATTTAATGGAAATTTTCCAAAGTAAAGTTTTCCAATTTAATATATTAAATTGGAATTGAATGGAATCGATTGAATAATCGAGATGAACATCTGTAAAGGAAGACTGTTACTATTTATCGAATTTAAAAAGGCTTGGCCGTTATTCCGTTTATAATATCAGTCTGGTACGAAAATTTATATCAATTATATACTGATCAGATTTTTGTGAAGATTCCATTTTAATGGAAGGGGATTTGGGTTTATCGTGAACTGTGTTTTTAATAACAATGATTCTTTAACCCTGTTAAAGAAGAGATTAATTTCCTAAAAAGATGAATAATCATAAAGTAATGATTTTTGATATTAAAGCCAAGTAGGAGTTTTAATGAATCTTTAATTAGATTGGAATGTGGACAAGGTATTTAAATTTATTGAATTCACGAAATGATCTAGAATGGAGTACCACCGGTTTTACTCCAGGCGATAGTTAAATCTTTAATTAGATTTGAACGTGAAATGGTAATTAATTTTACCCATAACACAGTGGGTGTTAGATATAGAGTAGTACCAATTTTGCTCCATGGGATGAATAGGTTGGGATTGGAAAAAAATAAAATAAATAATTACTTCGGTAAGGCTCGATAATCCCGACTAGTTTTGTAAACCTTAATTTGGTTTGGAATTGTTAAAGGATAAAATAAAATCTTTTGAAATTGATATCCAAAGGAAAATTAAAGAATAAATTTAAAAGAATTTATCTTTGATAAAATTAATGGGAACCTTTCCCTAAAGATGTGAATATTTGAATAAAAGAATATTCTGAATTGGAATGAGGCGTATGATGTGTTTTTATAGCACTTGATTATTGAATATAAAATAAGCGAATTATTCGGAAAGGCCGGGTTTAACCCATTTCTAATAACGGATACGACGACTAAAAGTCGATGATGAAGACGGTGGCTGAATATCGGAGATCTTCACATTATTTGGATGATTACTGATGTCTTGATTGGGCTGTACAGCCAAGACAGGGTAATAAGTGGTGATCGTCCAGACGTACTTGGAGATCGACCGGATATGCAAGAACCTCTCTCCTGTATTGGACATTTGGGATGAGGAATAAGGTCCCTCCGGTTTCATTCAGACCCAAAACGAACTTGTAAATGGATGTGTGCCTGACATTGGATTTCATTCTGTGTTGATTGATTTCTATTAAATATATATCTGTTTGATGGCGGAGAATTTATTCTCTTGCATAACACCCTTCTCTGAGACGTACGAGCTTAGAGATTATATATTGATAGACATCAGTTGTATGACGTGAATTGTCAGTGTGGCATGCTGAGATGCAAATGATCAAGGCTTTTATTGAAAAGCAGAGTCTTGTGAGTGATGATCAAAGCACGACTTTAATTAGCATAGCTTTGTGTATAGCATTAATTCGCAAGCCTTACACCCCGGTATGAGTCATAAACGGGATAAGGAACGCAAGGAGTGCACGACGTTTCTTTCTAGCTAGAAGTGGTGTCATGGTATGGAGCCTAGACATTTTTACTTATGTGGATGATGGACTGCGAGGCGCCTCGGATATTGGTCGCTACTGGCCAGGTGATAGGTCTGATAGGATCGAAAAACGTGTGTTCAGGAATAACCAATCCACTAAAGTAAGAGTGGACATGCCATACAGGATACAGGGCTCACCAGCGTCTGTGCCCTGAGGCATTTGCTAGAGTGTATCGAATCGGGAGGAGCCATCCCTCGCCTTGACTCATGATGGAAATCCAATTTCCAATATGACATCGTTCGGTTTTAGTTGTAAACCTATGTATGGCGACATAATATATGGTACCTATGCCGTCTAGGATTGATACATTTATATTTGAAGTTGATATTGACACTATACACTTATAGAAATATCAAAAGGATTTGTTTTAAACGTACCAAGCATGTTTGGCTATTATAAGGGAAAACTCTATCTTCCGGCTTGCGTTGCACTATGTGATGAGACCTGAGTCTTATAATAGCTTCAATTTTCGAAAAACATTGCGTTGTTTTATGTTTTAAACTAGTATTCATGTGGAGTTAACCCGTTCCATGTTGTACGACATGATCCCATTAATTCCCAACTTTTAAAGTAAAGATTTAATAACTGTTTTAGTTCTCACACTAGTCCCATGACTGACTCGGAGTTCATTGTTTCTACTTAAACTCTGGGTGCCCATATTTTCCACACGGACAGCTAGTAGTTTTGGTTTTGCAGATTTCTTTTCACAGGATCCTGGATTTAGAGCTGGAGCTATATTCAGAAAGCTTTGTATCCATGTACTTCTTTCAGTTGTGCTAGTTGATGTATTTTCCGCTACGCATTGTATTTATACATTTAAATTTCCGCTGCTTTGTATTTTAATCTCTGATATTTTTCTGCTGTATATTATTTATTAGAACTCTGATATATATTCTTGTACTCTCATGTAAATTGTTGTAATAGCAATGAAATCTTCTATTGTTTGTATTCTGATGCGTCGTGTTCTCAAAGAAATCCGAGCTTCGAACGGTCTTGGTCAGTTTAGCGATCGATTCGGACCGAGCGAAATTCGGGTCGTTTTAGTTTGGTATCGGAGCTTTGTTTTACAAAGCTAGAGTACAAGACCCGTTTGAACCGAACGAAAGAATTAATCAGAAATAGAATTAGTAGTATCCTATAAGAATAACTCGTTAGAGATAGGGTCAGTAATGCCCTAGAATGAGTTTGAAGAGTGCTATTTCTAAAAACGAATTTAATTTTGAAAATTATATCTTGTTATACGTATTTTAGTATTTTATTTTATATTGATTTTGGACTATCGAGTATGAGGAGATTTTTAATATACGTCTGATCCACGTGTATTCGAAGCCTCAAATATACTGGGTAGATATGGAATCACACTCTAGTCGTCCGGGGATGATTTTGATGATGAGGCCTTATCATCAGTATTTATGTTCGAGTTTCGAAAGTGGGATATCTATATATTTCCAATTGGCTGGTGTGAGAACCAAAACTTAGTTAGAGCCAATTTTTTGTGATTTAGCATTGAAATATGATTTTTGATTATATAAAAGTTACATATATTTGAAAAGCTAATCAACTAATTGATTGCTGGTGGTGATGTGTGATTATTATTTCAACTAATTAAAATATTGGAACAATAAAACCAATGTGAAAATAAAAAGGTAAAATTTAGCCAAATCGAATTTAATATTGAGCTGAATTGAAAATTGATTGGAATTGCATACATATACATGTATATATATATATATATATATATATATATATATATATATATATGTGTGTGTGTGTGTGTGTGTGTGTGTGTTGAGCAGGTTAATGGCTTCGCGTTAAGTAAAGAAATATATTGCGTGCCCGACAAGCAGGTGCACCTTAATGAGTTGGTTGCGCAATTTTATTATTATATAAACTACTGTGAGTGTTTTCGGATGCGTTGTGATGGTTGTTCTATGTGAGATTATAAACATACGCCATAGGATAGCAACAAATAAATTATGAACTACACCGCATGGCATACTACATGAAGACAACATATCATATCATATTCCATATAAGCATTTGGCGCTTATATGACGAGGTTTGGATAACCATACGAGCGAGATACTTGTATGGCGAGGATTGAATTACAGGTTGAAAAGAAGACTGATTATGGACTTAATTAAATACATGTAACGGTGCTCGGGGCAGGATTTAATAATAACACTACACAGGTCTGGAGATGACAAAAATTCACGTCTCTTTTGTTTTTAATTAAGGCACATGGATTATTTTATTTCCAACACTGGGGCAAGGTATGAGATTTCGACATTTTTACATGTCTCCCTTAGGCATAGATAGCTCACAAAAATTGTGTATGCTTTTTATTGATTTATTGGGTGCCTAATACAACCCAATAAAATTTCCAAACCTCCCCGTACAAAGGAGGTTATGGCAAAAAAAATTGAAAACTTAGGGTGTTAGCCAAATTTTTGAGAAATTTGAAAGTTCTTAGAAACTGAAAAGTTGAAGAACTCAAGCCAAAATAAAAGTTAAGTTGGTTAGTTAAACAACTTTCAGCTCCGTTCCTTTTCGAGGGAGAAAATATTTTAAGTGGGGGAGATTGTAACAACCCGGAATTTCTGAACCAATTTAATATTTTTACTTTATCTATTTTAATGGGTTTTGAATATTAAAAATGATTTATTTTAAATAATAACGACTAAAAATTTATTTAAATCGAAGTTAGAATGAGGGTGAGGGAAAAGGATTAGTTAATTATTAAATTAATTATTTTAATTAATTATGCAATGTGTAATACACCGTATCTTTTGAATATGAGGTCGGAAAATTGCAAACCTTGGCCTGCTGCGTTCGTATCAGCGAATACTACAATATGGAACAAACTAGAACGGAAACGGAGCAAATTGGATTTTCAACGAAATTAAACGTGCGTTTAATTTAGTTGAAAAATACAATCTTCAATTAAAGAATGACGGAGTGAAAACGAATGTGAGAATTCTCTCACTAAAATATTTGTACAGTTATTTATTTTATAACTGAAATTAAATGCACTATTGATTTTTATCTATTATTTATTTATGGAGTTCAACATACGAATTCACACAAATCATTTGAATTGAAAGCGATGTATGGATATTAGCGACACTCACATTTCATACTCCGCGGATGAACACTTGTGGCGCCGTAAATGGCATTTGGTTGTTGAGTATTTATTTATATGGATGATTTGGTGATTTGTGTATTGTGATTGTGATTGTGATGATTAACATATTAAAATAATGTTAATATTATTGTGGTAGCTGAAATTAAATTATAAATCTCCATTTATAATTTAAATCGTGAAAATCGGCTAATTAGAAAAATAATTCAAACCGAATTAGAATTGGTTTAATTTATTAACCAATGATTTATTGGAATCGACTGTTGTTGTTTGAAAACCCCACACGGGTATTGGGATGATATTTGACATATATTGATCCCAATATTTAGTTGTATGTCGATCGATTGATTGACAAACTGTTGTAAGCGTTATTTATTTATTTTAATGCTTATACAGTTGTAGAACGCACTCTAGATGATGTTTGAATGTGTAATGATTTATCATTATTGTTGAATACATGCGATGTATGAAATCCATATAACTGAAATTATATGGTAATTGATTGAGTCGCATTCCGATTCAGAATCTGAACGAATATTTTAAAATAAATTACAGTAAAGAATTAAAATATTATTTTGATGTCCGATTTTGGATGGACACGAAAATATTGAAGTATTGAAAACGGAAATTGAAATGTGAAGCCGAGTTTAAGTAGTTAAACGCCATTTTAACTCGAACGGGTTTATTAATCGATTTTATTCATTTTATAATGAATACGAAAAGGAAATGGATTTCAAAATCAGATATTTTGAAAATGTTATCATTTTAAAATTATAATGATATGGAATATTCAATTTTGATTTAAAATTGAAATGGAAGTTGGAATTGTTTTTAAAACGAATTTATAAAATACGTTTTAAATAGAAATCGATGAAATATACATATATATAAATGGTTTGAATAGAGCGCGCTGCGCAACGACCATTCGCGAATTTCAACCATTGACTTCAAATGGACGTAAATGGAGGTCCGACCATCGGATTCTCCTAAAGCCGGAACCGTTGAGTTCATATCGTAAAGATCTTTCCAATGAATATAAGAGATTTAAATTTGAACGGTTGGATTTCAAATTATGTCCAAATCAATATCAGAAAAGGTCGCTATGGATGCAGTTCGGTGGCCGTTATTGGAAACCGACTGTAAGAGCCTTAATAAAATAATTAAAAATATGAAAAAATTGTGTAAAATAATAATAACTGATTTGGTAAGATTTTGGATGAAAAGTTCCAAATTTGAAAAGATAAAACTATATTTTTATCTAAATGAACAAGTTATTAACTGTTGGATCTAGATTAACCCTAGAGGGGGGTGAATAGGGTTTATCACAGTTTTTCGCTGAGTTAAAAATCTGACGGAATATTAATTAATAAACAGATCACAGAATGCAACAGAAATAAAATGCAGAAAGGAAATAAAACACAGAGATACCCAGCTTCAGCAAAACCCTGCCTACTGTTGCATTCCTAAGGTTTCTACTATGTGTTAAACACAGATGCCGCTTACAAACCCTGTAAACTCGCGAACACCTTGCTCCGGTCCTAACCCTACGCTCAAAACCCTAGACAGACCGATATCCCCTCAACCAGATTTTCCCGAATTACAAACCTATAACCCATAACTTTAGATTTTACGGACTCTAGTTAACTGCTAGAATTTTACAGACTCTAGTAACTGTTGACGGTTTACAAAAGAAATTGAAAATTTACAACACAAAAATTAAAAACAAGAACACTAGATTCTAAAGAGAAATAATAAACTCCCTTAGCCCCATATATGTTGACCGACCATCTTTAGAATGGCGCACCCCCTCTTCATTTCTCCGGTCACTTCTACTTTCTCTGGAGAAAAGTAAATGGCGTTGGGGAATTTGGAAAACTAGGGTTTACTTCAAATCCCAAATCGAAACTTGATTGTATGCTTCTGGAATCAATTCTCTGATGCTCGAAATTTTTGGATGGCTTTGCGATGCTTCGATTTGGATTTTTGCTGATCGAAAATAAGTAAGTTTCTCCGGGAAATTTATCTGATTGTTACTCTAGATTTTTGTTGTATTTTCGATACAATCCTTTGCCAGTTATGATGGGTTTATATAGGATTATAGAATCCTTTTGATTTCTCTGATTTCACATATGTGGCTTGGCCTGAAATTGCATGATTCCCCTTTTTAATTCTTCGATTGAAATTGAAAAATGTTGCCTTCATTGTTGTGTGGTTTGATTGATGAACTTGGACATGTTTACGGTCTTGAATAAGTTCATATATGCTGACCCTTGCATGAAATCATTGATTGGCAAATTTTTCGAGAATAAGATTCTTGCCTAAAAACAATTTGGTCTCTGATTGATTTCCTGGCTTTTAGAAACCATCATGAACATTCCAGGAATCATTTTTAACTTTCCAAAAAATCTTCATGTGATTTACTGATGACATAAATGTGGTCCCTTGTAATTCGATTTTCTGGCCCCTTAAAAAAAATCCCCTTTATTTAAATCTGCCTTGAATGTCTCACATGTCTTTTTTTGGAAATTAAAAAGCAATCTTGCCAAATATTCACATTGATTAAAACTGGAATGATTCGAATTGATTTTTTTTTAATGTTGTGCCAACATTAACTCTATGTATTCTGAGAAGCAAAAACTTGAAAACATTTAAACATATCCTCTTCGACCTGCCAAAGCCACTTGTGTATGCATGTTCATATATTCTTGAGCACCCCTGGCTTGCTGTTGCACTTGAACATTTCTTTGCTATGTCTATAAGTTGTGTTGCTCCAATATGAGCTGAAATGAACACTTGTATCCTGTATCCAGTATTGTGTTGCACCATGCATTGATTGCATGTTGGCTGAAACATGAATGTGATCCTATATGTATGCATGACTATGACACTATCCATGCATGCACATCACTTGACCAATTTGTGTTCAACTGTGACATGAAATATGTAAATTAATTTTCTCCCTTAATTAGTGCTCTTGTAACTGCTGGACTTAATCCTGAAACATGAAGTTGCATGCATGCTTGTTGACTTGTCCCCTACTTATGTTTGTGCTCGGCAACAGATTCATCTATGCTCTGTTTATAATCTGCGCTTAAGTGCATACATGCTTCTGAAATTTGACTGAGCAGTTTCACCTTAACCAAGCTGCACTACCCCCTTTGTTGTTTATCGTACTTGAGATCAGTCTTTATATGTTTACATGTACCATTCATGTACATGTTATGTACACCATGTATTTCTGAGTCTTTACATACTGTGTTGACTTGCATTTACACCTGATTTGTGTTGTTGATGCATGTCATACTGGAACTTGAAACTGAATCTATTCATGTGCATGTTTGGCACTTGCATTTGCTCCACTCTGATTTGTTTGATATGTGTTGAGCTGCCATGACATTCTTGAATATGAATGCTGATCTGTCCTGACATTGTATTGTTGCCTTGCTTGAGTCTGCTTTGCCACTTATATATGCTTGAACATGAGCTGTACATGCCTCGACCATCCACAGTGATCATTTGCTCCACTTTACGGCTACATTTCTAAATGTTGCAATGTTTTTGACCTGTGCTCGACCACACATGCTAGCTGAACATTTGCACACTGATTTGCATTTGTGCACTGAGTTGAGATGGTCCACGTGGCTACTCCTCAGTTGCTCGCTGATTGGCGAGGTAGTGCACTCGCATATATTTATACATGTGTGTATATGCAGCCATCGAACAAGATTTCCTGTCCCTGTACTATACATATACAAATTAACTAGACACAGATGAATCAGATCAAGTCATGAAAAATGATGAGAACATGTGATGACTGAACTAACTGAGCTGAAGACAGAAGACAAGAACAACGACAGTTAAAGAGTGTTTGTAACAATGAGTGTATAGATGAAAAAAAATGTACAATCGTGAAATGTATATGAAATGTACATGAGTGTTGAGTGAACTGTAGTGAGGAGCTGATGTTAGAAAATTGTACTGATATTTGTAATAAACAAATTTGATTGAAATAAAATATCGTTTCATTTGTGTTTAAACAAATTTTCTATCATATTCAGTTTTATTTATAAGTACAATATTCTGTGAATGTATATGAAAAGTGATGTGTTCATATAGTGGAGTTATAAATAGTTGTACTGTTTGAATGTTTGAAGTATAATATTTATATTTAAATAAAATACAGTATGAATGTATGAATGTCTGTGCAGTCGTATTCTATTTTAAATATAAATATTATATTACTGTCTGTTGTGTAGTATACTAGTACAGTTACAAAAACATTTAATAATAAAATATATTCGGTTGTTATCATCAAACAAAAATCATATAATTGTGTATACAACTGCGTTATATACAACAATCTCCCCCTTTTGATGATGACAAACAAATATTAAGATTTTGAATATAATAAATGTGTTTGACAGTGAGGAACTGAACTCCCCCTATTTGAATGCTCCTCCTACAATAGAAACTCCACCTATAAATGTGAATGAGTGAAAAAAAATGAAAATTAAAGAAATTCTCAAAATAAAAAATATTTATAAAATATTCACTCATAAATCAAAATCTCAACCCATTCTCCCCCTTTTGTTATTATCAAAAGGATACATAATTTAAAATATAGATGAAAAATGACTAAAAATTATAATTTCAGCTTAAGAGGAAGAACGGTCATCATAAATCTCAATCAATCAAACAAAAATCATAATATTCTAAGAACTAGTGGCATATTTCACATTGCAGAGAATGACGGATTTACGATGAAATTTATATATAATGGAGAGAGTTACAAAAATATGATTTCCAATTATTTTCCAATAAAAAATTTAAAAATGAAGTACAAAAACAGTGATGAATTTGGACTATAATTATATATTCAATTTAAGTGACGCAATCATATAATCTCAAATCCAGTAGCTATCAATCAACAAATCATAATACGTCATAAAATATGAACACATTTCACAGATTAGAAAGGGGATTGATAGGCTGGTTTTTACACACCAAGGAGAATTTCAAATAAATTTCTATTTATAGCACATTTTTCCTTTTTCTTTTTATTTCATTTAAGAGCACACTGACCACACATAACCAGAGTTTGGATTTTTAAATGAGGTCAGTCGTAGCTCAAATTATAAGTAATCTCTTAACCATGCATGGCCAGAGCTTGGATTTTTAAATGAGGTTAGAGACACACTTATGTATTAATTATATATTTATCATTTTCAGCTTCAAAAGAAAAACTCCTCGGTATATAAAACCAATATGAATGATAGAAATGTGGCAGGTACAGAAATGGACTGTGAAATAAATTTCTAAATTAATTATATTATGAAATATGATCAACTGTACCGAGATCAGTGAAAATTTTCAATTATCACTAATTCTAAATAATAACATAGTCCAATTTCTATCACAAGTATTTCCACTGTTTATTCAAAAAGATTTTTAACAAATATTAAACTCTCCACATTAATATAAAAAAACATGATGGATGACAGAATAATGGTAGATAAAGAAGATGGTCGCGAAATAATCGCCAATTCAAAGATATTATAATATATGTTCAACCATCATGAAAATCTAAATAAAATCTCCTCTTGTTGTGAAATATACTACAGTCACAATTCATCACAATTTCAAAATCTGTTAATAATTTTGATGAATTATAAATATAGTTCAATTGGGATATAGATTTCAATTTCTGAATGAATAATCAATAAA